>DWDU01001277.1:0-15104 GCA_018245575.1 Jemadia suekentonmiller
CGCCCCATTTGCGCGCATATCGAGGGTCATGCATTTTTACAAATGTAATATCCAAATTGTCAGTCTCGCTGTCAATATTCTCCAGTTTATCCAATACTTGTCGACTTTCTGCTGATTTTTCATCTATAAAAAAGTTTAGTTCATAAAGTAACAATGTTTTAAAAAGATAGCACAATACAGAATATATTCCTTGATTAAACACGTACAGAAGTAAACCGCTAAAAATTCGTTCTCTTCCAACAATTTGTCTAACATTTTTCTGTTGACTTCCTCAATTTCGTTTTTAATTTCAAAAACATCTTGAGATGTCAACCACTGCAGGACTCTATCCACTTGATGCAGGTCTCCGTCATACAACATTGGTACTTTCTTCCGGAAATACACGAGTGAAGGTATATTGACAACGTTATAAGCAGCTGCTGCTTCGGGACTGGCAATCTTGACAAAATCAATACCAAATTGATCCACTTCGCCGTCTATCTGTTCTAGTTCTTCAAGAATATCTTGACATTCTGGACAATCCTCGTCATCATCTAAAACCACAAAGCAATTGTGCTTCATTTTAAAAATTTCTGGTATTTCTCTTCAAATTAAAACATTTTAAGTACCTAATATTATTTTAATTAATCACACTTACAAAAAAAGACTGCTAGCAGATGTGATTCAACTAAAAGCCTTTCAAGCATTCTCTCGTTTACAGATTCAATCTCATCGGCTAGTTCACGATTGTCATCGTCGATAAGCCACTCTAGAATTGAATCTTCATTTTGCAAATCGCCTTCAAACAATAGTGGATTTCCATTTCTGAAATATGTCAAAATGCAATTTTCATTTTAGTTTTAAAAAAAATCATACATACAAACATTCTCCGGTTCATACAAGACTTACCTAAAATAAACCATAGCTGGGAAAGTCTTAATAGAATATCGCTTAGCTAGTTGTGGATCTTGAATCTTTACCATATGAATACCATAAACATCACATTCATCGTCAATCTTCTCTAGTTCTTCAAGAATGTGATCACAAATGTGACAATTCAATTTATCTGAAGACATAGACATATGTGTGATTAAATTATTTGCTTATATATACACAACTCTGTGAGAGCCCTCTCAATAATAGACGTATTCGATAGTAATATGCCTAATACTTACAGAAATAAACTGCTAAATATTGAGTTTCTTCCACCATTTTTTCTAACATTACTCGTGTGATCAGTTCAATGCGATCTTCAGTTTTTTGTGTTATCAACCACTGAAGTACTTCTTCTTCCTCAGCCAAGGAACCCTCATAAACATTTGGAATATTGTTTTCAAAGTAGACCATAACAGGAAATTCAGTGACACCGTATGATTCCGCTATGGAATAGTCTTGAGTTTTAACGAATTTAATTTCATGCCTGTCACAATCATCGTCAATGTTTTCCAATTCTTCCAAAATACCTGCACACTGTTCACAGTCGAGTGAATCTAAAATTAAAACAATATGTATTTCGCTTTCCGTTGTATAATGTTATTTTAAACGAGCTAAAATGGGTACTAGTTCCAACCAATGCAATCTAATCTAATAGGAATGTTTCGTTCTAACTATGATCAATACCTTATAATGGCTGGGATACTAATAATTCTACGGATGGAGATCAATTCCAAACTACAATACAAAAAACACAGATAGGAGATCACAATTCAGGGTATGCAAATAGTTAAATAATTTTGAGATAGATTCAAAGGGCAAGATGTAATTTCTAAGTAAATATATTTCTTGGGTTCATGCCACATGCAGCATTCTGGTTCAGAATTAAAATACAGGTAAAGGTTTCTAAAATCCAGACACAAATAGTTGCGACATGGATACGAGTACCCTCTTGGTCCTGTCCATCTTCGTCATCATGATCTCTGTCTCGTTTTTTTGGCCTTTTTACCGTTCTTGCATTACATAATTCACATAACGTTTTGTTCCCTAATAAAAACCAACAGAGTTAATCGATTGCTTAATGTAGTTTATCTATTAAATTAGAAAGAATATAAATATTATCTATGAATTATCATTTACTCATTTTGGAAACTTACGTCTGAAAGAAGAATAAATGTAATGTGAGTGAAACACAATGGCCTAATAGGTGTGTGTTAGGTCTGTAGGTTAGTTTTGTACTGCGCATTAACAAACACGACGACTCACAGAAGTAAACCGCTACTGATCCCGATTCTTGTATCAAGTCTATTAAATCTTGTCCTTCTAAAGCTTCTATAACATCACCAGCCGGATTCTTTTGAGTAAGAAGCCAACTTAACAGTTGTTGTTCATCATACAGATCACCTGGAAATTATGTTGTACCATTATAATTGTAAACTCTAAAACCAGATCTCTCATAGTTTGTGAAGTTAAAAAAATTTTACCTGCGTATATAACAGGGTCTTTTGATCCTAATTTGAAAAACAATACAGCTGGAAGTGCGAACACTCCGAACTCTTTAGCCATCTGTCTGTCATCGATCTTCACGAAGTTGATACCAGCTCCATCGGCGTCATCATCAATATGTTCTATCTCGGCCAATACTCTGGGACACTGTTTGCAGTCATTACTGTCTAAAACATGTAATATGTGCAATACAATTTGAATTGTGATAAAACAAATATAACCTACCGATCATTGGTATACATCATTACATAAGCAGTTCTGGAATTGTAATGAAACTCACAAAAGAATACAGCCACGTAATCTGATGTTTGTCGAATCTTCTGGAACATTTTCCTGTTGACCTTTTCGATATGATCTGTCAATTCCATGTTTTCTGGATTAGTTAACCAATCCAATATTTCCTCTTCGTCGTCCATGTCGCCATCGTAATTGATAGACTTTGTCTTTCTGAAGTACGTAATGCCCGGAGGATTACGAAAACCGTATTTCTTTGCCATCAAACGATCACTGCATTTCACTATCTTGATCCCATATTCAGCCGCTTCGTCGTCAATTAATTCAACGTGCCTAAGAACCCTTGGGCTTCCAGGATCTTCTTCCTTATCTGCAATATTTACGTACATTAAGGTATATTTAAAAATATTACAATTTTTAAATAACATGTTATCATCATCACCAACTAGTCTCAGTCCATTGCTGGACATAGACATTCCTTATGGACCTATTCATCCATAATTCCCACGTTAGGTATGCGATTTAGGAATCGCAAGGTAGAGTTTTTCACATAATAATATGAAAATTTACAATAATTTCTGTACGTTATCGTTGTAACGATGCGATATACGATAGGTAGCAAAGACATGTTTTAGTTTTAATTATTTGTTGGTACTTACAGAAAACAACGGCTAAAAATTCCTTGGTTTCGATATACTTGAATAACTTGTCTCTGTCTATTTCCTCTATACTTTCGTCTTCTTTCTGTTTGACCATCCAATCCAGAACCTCGGATTCATCCAAAAGATTACCTAAAACGTTCGGATAGTTACTTTAAGACTAAGTAGTCCTATAAACGACAGAATATCGCATAAAGAAACCACATCCATTTATTTTTTAGGAACTCACCGGTTAACATCCAATAATTGGCATGCGCGGACTACTACGGCAATACCATGCTGACATCATTCGTGTGTGAAATGAGTAATGATAGATAGATATAATAGAAAATGTATTTATTTAACAAAAAAGTGGCAGCGCCGACTCAACAAATTCAACGTAACGAATAAATAACTAAACATCCATGCTAATTTACGGCCAAACAATACAACCTATCGACATTGTATCACAACGCCAGCACTGCACAATCGAGTACGAAAAGGCATTTAGAAAATCGCAGCCCGAACAACGAAAGGCCCATTTAAAATAAATGAGCCCTTCGAAGCAATCTTTAAAACAGGTTAACCACAATATAGTATACGTCGATTGTAATGTAAAATTAAATATAGTTAATGAGAAAAAAATATAACCTAAATCTGGCATTGCGTTTGAATCATTATAATATTAATGTTGCTAGTAATATAAATAAAATAATTAGAACTATATAGCTTTTAACTCTAAGAAATTACTGTTTATCAAATGTATTACAAAATAATGAGATTTCATGAAGACTAGAATACTATATGAACATGAAATCCTTACAACAATAAGTCTTTCAAGATGGCACGGCAAAATACGTACAAATAAAAAATGCCTTTATATAGGTGTCACCTCTCACATTAATTTCTAAATATTGGAATCAATTTATAATCAAAAGAACGATTTGTACATCTCCTTACAACATCACTAACATCCCAATATTTAGTCTCCACAGTTCTCAAATTAACATCAGTTGTGTAAAACGTACAATATTAAAAAAATTATATATTTGTGGGCTTCATTTGCTTTTCGACATATTTAGCAGATTTTGATGATAAAATAATGAAGCTATTGTTTCGATGTAAATACATACAGTTGATGGGCAATACATAAAGACAACATACAACCCCGATATGTGCTTGCAGGGACCAAGGGACACTAGGTTATTCAAAGCTGGTTAATCAATCGATGCAATATTAAGCGAATAGTTTACAATGGTAGAAGAGTTCGGGAAGTAGGGAAAGATAACGTTCGTGTGCCCTTGATGCCCGCACGCGCTCCTAACGTCTGAAATCACTGCCAGTAGCTAACAATTATAGTTTACCACCACCAAATATTGTCAGAGCCGAATAAACCTTTTTTTCCCTTGGACGGTTTGTCAGGCTTAGCGAGTGCCTTGTTCTTGCCCTTAGCTGGCTTCTCCGGAACGGCAGGTTTCTTGTCAAGTTTCTTGGCCGGAACCTTGGTGGGCGTCGCCTTGGCTACTTTTGTGGGGCTCTGAACTTTAGTGGGACAGCACTGGTAGGGTTCGTAAGTCATTTTGGGGACGGCCGGTTTCGCCCCCAATCCAATGTAGAAACAGCGATCGCCTGCAGTCAGTAAAAATTTTTTGTTTACAATGCGTACAAATTGCAAACATTATTTAAATTAACTGCGTTAATATACTGTGCATATTTTTGCGCCCACTTTGTTATGCGCTCTATTAATACTAAATGTAATGTTAGTAATTAAGAAAACGTTTAAATTGATATAAGCGTTCGCGAATGACTGCAGGCAATAGCTGGTGATATGGGAACCATGCGGGTTCCTGAACTCGACCATGCAGATGTGTGGCGGGGGTATCCGTGCCTCCGTGCAGGTTCACTTATCGGGGGCCAATGCTACTCATTTACCTGCAAACATTTTCTTTATTCTACTGTAAATACTATTATTTTCATCATCATCATCATCATCATCGTCATCATCATCATCGTCATCGTCATCGTCATCATCGTCATCGTTGTCGTCGTCGTCATCGTCGCTATCATCATTTTGATTACTGCGACGGGCGTATTTACTTATTTTTTTATTAACCCCTTCATTTTTTTTACGTAAACTTCCAATATAATTTTCTTTATCATCTCCATCATCATCTTCTTCATCGCCATCATCATCCTCATCATCATTATCCTCATCATCATTATCCTCATCATCATTATCCTCATCGGCATCATCATCTTCTTCTTCATCATTATAATCGTTTTGTTCGTCAACTACGTCGTCATCGTCATCTACATTGCCAGGATAACGAATCCTTAATTTACCAACTGTTTTCCAAACTCCTTGTTTATTACGATTTTTATAATTTACTATCCTTTTTATTTTATCCTCTATGTCATCAATATCAACATCGTCATCATTGTCATCATTATCATCGTCATCATCACCATCATTGTCATCGTCATCGTCGTCGTTATTGTCGTCATCATCATCATCATCGTCGTCATCGTTATCGTCATCCTCGTCGTCGTCAACATCGTCAACGTCATCGTCATCATTATCATTTTCTTCATCATCAACATCCTCGTCTTTGTTATTATCATCATTGTCATCGTCATTGTCATTATAATCATCTTTTTCAATTACATTGGAGATTTTTCGTTTATTAAGAAAAGCTACTTGCTGCTTCTTTTTACTTTCTACTTTTCCTGGAAACGTAGATTTCAATGATCCTACTGCATTTCCTCCTGTATGAAATTTCTTAGATCTGTCCTTGTCAATATCGATATTGCTTTTCGATGGCGAAAACCCCGATTTCTTATCAACATCTGCATGGGCCCTCGCCTTAATATTAGTTTTATTTTTTTGTCGGTGGCTATCTTCACCTGCAGGCATTAGTAACTGTCATGCAAAATGACATAGCTCAAACATCCAGCATTTAAGGCGTAGAGTAATAATATTTTTATTGTGTAGAGATATCAAGAATGATGTCATGCACGTAATGTTTTGTAACTCATTATTCATATAAACCAACAAATTCTTAGAGACCTTAAACAGATATTATATTATAGAGTTTGTAAATGGATGTGGATTCTTACTTTTTTGATCTACAAGCCACTGCAGAACCTTATTTTCGTTCCTTAAGTCACCTATAAACAGGGTAATAAAATTTTTAGATGTACACTTATTAGAGTTTATTTATGGATGGACAATAAATGAACAGAAAAGTAAGAGCATATTTTTTACACCTTACGTTTGTGTCGCATTATTTACCTTACTGTTGTTTCGTATTTCAGTAGTAAGCAATTATTAAATTTATTCTGAAATATTTGACTAATAATTATCTATATAATTCCATCCATAATTTATTTCACTGTGCAAGCTATTTATTAGGTATTCAATATAATCACGATAATATAATATAAACAATTTACAAATTAACTCACAACATCAATATAAATATTTTTCTTACTTACCATCGTACATAATTGGAACACCAGTTTCATAATAAACCAAAGCTGGGAAGCTAAAAATACCAATATCCGAAGCCAATTTAGAATCTTTTGATTTTACGAACTGGATTCCGTGTTTATCTGTATCATCATCAATGGTTTCCAGTTCCTCAAGAATTTCGTCACAGGTGTCACAGTCTTCACTATCTGCAAAGCATATTTACATATCAAGTAAAAATAGCATAATATAATTAGTTTTTTATAATAATTTAAAACATTTTTCCAGGACATTATGTAAAACATATTAATATCTATTAAAGAACGATACTTTTACATACTAATATTACACCACCATATTATAAATAAAAAACTTACAGAAAAATACAGCGAGATGTTCAACGTCGTCAATTAAGTCTTTCAGTGTTTTTCTATCAACATTCTCGATTACATCTGGCTGGGTATCATGGAGTTCTAATACCCATTTTAAGATTGCTTCCTCATGCATTAAATCGCCCTCGTAGATCGTTCTGAACTTGTGTCTGTAGAAAGCAAGAGCGGGCAAGCCTGGTAAATCGTATTCTTTATCAACACCCTCATCAGAAGTTTTTACAAAGTCAATATCTTTCTCTTCACACTCATCATCGATATTTTCAAGCTCGCTGAGAATCTTTTGAGACTTTTTATCGTTTTCTTTATCTGAAAATTAATCCACATTTGAAATGTTTCTAATTTGGTATAGAAAATAGTTTATTACTTAAATTTAACACATTACTTACAGAAGAATACTACAATATGATCATTTTCTTCAAGTATTTTCTCTAACATTCTGGAGTTCACTTCCTCTATTTTTCCAGGAATTTCCAGTGTGTCTTCATCAGTCAGCCATGCGAGAACCTCATCTTCATCCTCGATATCACCTAATAATATAATATAGTTAACAAAAAATTTCATAAATTGTCAGGTAAAATATTGTCTTTACCTTAACAATTTTATGCAATAGGCAGAGTAAATTTTAATATTTAAGCTAAAATGTAATTTAAGTATATTTATTCTAGCTGTTACACTCATTAAACTCATTGTAATATAAACATACCCTTGTAAATAAGTGGTTCCTTGTTTCTGAAAAATACCAGGGTTGGGAAAGTTTTGATGCCGTATTTCTTAGCGAGTGATATATCTTCTGTGGTAACGAAAATAATGCCAGTTTCATCTAATTCATCGTCAATGTTCTCCAATTCATCTAATATATTATCACATTCTTCGCCTTCCTCACAGTTTCCGCCTAGAAAAAAATCGTAATATAAAATTAAAAACAAGTTCACGCCTACATTTCCCCGGAGAGACCAGATACCAAACCAGATTCACTACCTATATTATACATCCCAGCATATGATAGGGAGTGAGTCGCCATAAAGCGGGCACAAATACCCCTACCAGTACTACTACTAGGAATCTCAAGTTAGAAAAATCCATCACCACTTTGCCCGATCTAGGGATCAAACTAAGAACCTCTTAATCAGCAGTTGCGCTTATATGCATTTGGGCAACTAGACAGAAAATATATTATAAAACATTTCAAAATCTTAGCTGCAAGTAAGATCTTATCTAATTGGTTAAGTTCACTTTATAATGAACGTGCTATTATTATTAATAAAACTTTACAGTATTATATAACTTACTAAAGTATACTACAACGTATTCATGTTCCTCAATTAAATCTGTCAATATTTCATCAGTTACTTCTTCTATAGTTGCACTATTCTTCTGTTCAATTAGCCATTCTAGTACTTCATCTTCATTCATCAGATCTCCCTCATAAATAGCGGGAATATTTTCTTCGAAATACACCAAGCTAGGCAGATGATCAATACCGTATTCTTTCGCTTCGGCATCATTGTCTATTCTGACGATTACAATTCCTTCCTTCTCCAATTCATCATCTATATTCTCTAGTTCATTTAGAATTCTTATATCTTGTTTATCATCTTTATCGTCTGAAAAATTAATAAATACGTTAAATTTTCTAATTCTAGTTCCTAAATTCTACTAGACATTAAGTAATTCACTCACAGAAAATAACTGCTAAATAAGGAGTGTTTTCTATAAGTTTGTCCATCATTTCATCGGTAACTTCAGGAATTTCACTGTGTCGTTTTTGATGTAAAAGCCAACCCAGTAGTTCATCTTCCTTCAGAAGATCGCCTTCATAGATGTGCGGGATACCCTTTTCAAAGAATACCATGGTTGGAATAGTTTCTATACCATATTCCTTCGCTTCCTTATCGTCATCAATTTTCACAAAAGCAATATCATTCTGGTCACATTCATCATCAATATTCTCCAGTTCCGCTAAGATTTTCTGACTCTTTTTCTGATCCTTATCATCTGAAATTCATTTCAAAACTATATATTATTTTTTTTGTTAGTTCTATGTAGATGTCGAAATTATGAACAAAAATAATGTTTGACGTAATTTCAGATTAGTGCGGTAATTTAAAAATCTGGCATTGTTTCAAATACTTTAGCCAATGTTAAGGTTACGTGAAATAAAGTGTGAAATAATACTTACAGAATAAAACAGCGACGTACGGCATCTTCTCAATAATTAAATCAAGCATTTCATCTGTAATATCTTCAATTTCATCGCTCTCAGTTTGGTGCCTAAGCCATGCCAGGACTTTTTCTTCTTCTTCTAGATTGCCTTCATAATAAGTTGGAATGCCTTTTTCAAAGTACAGTAGTGTTGGAACTTTTTCAATGCCGTATTCTTTCGCTTCTTCGTCATTATCAATTTTCACAAACGCTATACCCAATTGGTCACACTCATCATCAATGTTTTCTAGTTCGTTTAAAACTTTCTGTGACTTACGATCGTTATTATCATCTAAAAATAATTGAATACGTTTAATAAGCAGTCAATTTGGAAGCAATCAAATTACGGAGGGAGTATATGGGAACGAATAAAAAATATTTACAGAACAACACGGCGACTGTTTTCCCATCTTTGATCAAACGATCCAGCATTTCATCGGTAACATCTTCAATTTCATCCTTCTCTAACTGATCCACAAGCCACTCTAAGATCTCCTCCTCATTTTCGAGGTCACCTATTTCAGAAAAGAAACACTTAATAAAACTTTCATAATAAAAACGTAACACTATTAGAAAAATAAAGCAGTAATAAAATAAACCATCTACATTTATCACACACGCTTTTTTTTAATTTTAGTATTTCGAAACGCTCTTACCGTCGTAAACATTAGGGATCTGCTTTTCGAAATAGACTATGGATGGTACATCATCAATGCCAAAGTCTTTAGCTGCCTTCTTATCGTCAATCTTGACGAACTGAATGCCATGGCGATCACAGTCATCGTCTATTTTCTCAAGTTCTGCAAGAACTGTCATCGATTCATCGTCGCCGTGGTCGTCTGCACAGTGAATATACCGAGTTAGATTATGTTAACATATTACCTGATCCATGTTAAAATGGTTCATGTTTGTTAAGATCAAATGCGTAGTGATGTTGACATTACGTAATCTAGGCATATTTAAATACTTACAAAATAGTACAACAAGGTTGTCTACGTTTCCAATTAGAGTGTTCAGTGTCTTGGCTGTGACATCCTCAATGACATCTTCCTCATCCCCAGTCGATTTATTTGCAATAAGCCACTCCAGGACATCTTCCTCCTTGCTCAGTTCACCTATTACATATAACCACATTTAATCATTTAACGTATATTATACTAGCTCTTACCCACAACTTAATTCACGCGAGAGTCTAAACAAGTCTTTCGCAATTTCTATCTCACAAGTGACACTTTTGAACGTTAATATAAACATAATTCTCAATAGCCTGTCAACTCGTTCATACTAGAAGTCATGTAGATACGATATTTCAATTAATTGAATAGAGTAATTTTCATGTGAAATCATAATAGACAGTGAGAGTAAGTTATTTTCGAATTTATAATATAAATTTGAGTTTACCATCATGATTACATTGTCTACAACACGTAAACGTTTCAAAACGATGGAAAAATTCGTATGCCTCTGAGATCAAACACTGCTTACAAATAACATCATCGATTAGTGTGCATGACATGAAGCAAGTACAAGCTTGTTTTACAAACATGTGCCTTTGTTTTTACAAGGCTATTTAACAAACATTCCAAATTCTACATAAATGTACAAACACTTTATAGTAATTAACATCGGGTATCTGTTTCACTTAATCAACAATTGAGCGTTGATCATTAAAATCTGCTTAAAAGTATTTGAAGTAATATCTTCATGAGAAAACAATTTGCGCTTTACATAATACTGCTTTAAAAAGTGCTCAATATCGCATTGCAAATGTAAGTAACCAGTGACGAACCTTCGTAAATAATAGGTATTTGGTGCCTGTAGTACACCAGTCTTGGCAACTCGCCAAGACTGTACTCCTCGGCTAGTTCTTCGTCGTGGATCTTAACAAATCCTATTCCTAGTTGATCGGCCTCGTCATCGATGTTCTCCAACTCTTGTAAGGCTTTAGCGCACTTCTTGCACTCGGGTTTGTCTGGAAAATGTCAATTAATCTCTTCAGATTCCATATTTTGTATATAAGGTGTTTGTGTCTAAGTCATGCCTCGTCAGGATTCGAAGCAGTGCAGTTAAGCGCAATGCTCAGGTGAATTTGTTGTGTGTTAAGAGAAAATTAATAGTGTGCGCTATATTAAGCGTAGTGTCGTGCATTGGTGAAGTCATTGTAATCGGGTATATATAGTGTAATAGTAACTAAAGAACTAAGCGGGAATCATAAAGATAAACAATATCTACGTTTGGGCTATCATATATTAAATCAAATCCATTTTTGCCTTGATAGGGATGGATCTAACATTTTTATTACTCTAATGAGGTTTGCAGGATATCAAAGTGTCGTTTTCAAATTTCACTTCTAATATCACAGTTTAAAAATAGGATGGTCCAAGCAACGTTCATATAACATACTTGTTTTCGTAACTCGCGTCATCTACTAAAAATTTAGGTCAAGGTCATCCGATTTTGAAGAGCAATTACAAGATGACTATAATTTTAACTATTATGAAGAGACATATTTATAGTTCGTAGTGTCGTTAAGGGAGCGTCTAAAGCAGCCGTCGTTCGTGACAAGTCGGTCCGTCAATCCGAGCTTGCTGGTGGGACATAAATAGAATATCCGAAATAGCTCGCCGCACGGCACGATAATGCTAAAGCATTTTTGATACTAGCTTTCCCTAACACCAAACAAACAGGTCAGATATTAATTCCACTAAGCCTCCAATGTACAAGTATTATAAATAAAGATTGCAATAAATACAGAAGTTTATAAAGATAATGTACACAGTGAATGAATGAAGGTAAGCGAATGTGCAGTGCAATTTGTTCGGCTTACAGTAATAATTGATAGGATTCATCGACTGATTATTGATTCTGATTTTATCTTGTGAATCACGCTATGTGATGTTCTGTACCGGCGCCAAATATTTAATTGGCCGATGTATCAACGGATGCTCGTCTAAATATCACGAGGCGCCCATTCTTTTACCGATTACCAATAATTCTCCACGTTTACCGCATCGTAGACGCAATAGAAGCGGGAAGCACGTCCGAAACATGAAATTACACAAATACTATGCTACAAAGCCAGAAGTCGCAGCCAAAACGACAATAATAGGAGGCATGCCGCCAGCTGGAAACTTTACTTACTGTTCAACGGGCCGCAATTTTTGTGATCAGGACCTACGTCAAAAACACTATCAAACACACGACACAAGTTTCTTCTTAGACACAGTTTCGATGGCTACGATTGAGTGAAGCTTACAGAAGATATCTACTCGGTAGTTCTACGGGCAGAATTTACAGTTTACGTATTGTTAGTTGAGAAAATTGGCTCAATTTTTACCACAATAGCTGATAAATCAATGAAGAACAAACTCCACGAGAGAACACTCCAATACTTACAGAAGAGAACGGCCACGTATTCAGTGTCCTCTATAATTTTGCCAAGGATCTTCTGGTTGACTTCTTCTATCCGGTCGGGAAGGTCCATTGCTTCTAAACTCGTCAGGAAATCCAAAACACTCTCCTCGTCCATGAGATCTCCTGTAATCAACTTAATATTTAGACAATTCTACTTTTAAAAAGAAAATACAGACACTAAATTCTTCTTATACTCTCCAATAATAGCATATGTTTGTAATTCGCATGGTGGCTATTAGTTAAGTATTAATAAACATAAAAAATACTTTAACGATATATTTAGCATCAATTATTATATGGTATTGATTATGTTTTGCTAATTGAATGTGATCAGCTGCCAGAATGGTCAACCTCGCAGACATATCTGTTTGTTCCTTCACTAGTAGCGACGGCACGCTGTCAGTCAATAGTCTCTCACACAAACGCATGTTATATTTTTAAACACCTACTCGTTCTATATATGGGTTCACATTGTGTTAGCAATTGTAGTTTTAATTATTGTTACGAATATCCGCTTTCGTGTTATGTAACGTTTTTGAATATTTATAAGCAATATCTATAATTTAATAGTCGATTTGGCTGGGAAGAGAAGCGCTAATAAAACAATATGATGGTAATGACCTTAGCGCTGCGCATCGTAATTTGGATATAGGTATGTATTTTGGAGAATGAAAATAAATTGTAAAAGTAATAAAATGCATGGTTATTTGATTACAATTGGTACCAGAATAATAAGCGTAAGATAATATCACTACTATTTAATATTGATTGGTTACTCCATACAAAATCATGAAAGTACTGGACTTACATACATCTACCTACTTTTATAACTCGTTCTTTTAATATTATCTAATAGAAATCGTTTTCGATTAATCATCAACATTACTGAAGTGGATCAATATAAAATAAACATTCTAGTCTCTCTTCAGTATAGTATACGATATATGAACAAGCAAATTCTGGTAGTCAAAGAGAAGCAAATTAAACATTTCATCATCGCAAGTTAAGGAAATAGCTGGTGCACTACAGGATTATAAGGAATTACCTTCGTAAATGATCGGTTCCTTCTCACGGAAGTACGTGAGGGCGGGGAATTTCGTAATGCCATACTGCTTCGCGAGCCGCTTGTCGTTGATCTTGACGAAGTCGACGCCGAACGTGTCGGTGTCGTCGTCTATCTTTTCCAGCTCTTCCAGAACCTTGTCGCACGTGACACAACTTCTTGCATCTGGAAATGGAGTAGTTTTATGTTTTAACAGTCGATTCGACCAATTATCGCGGGTTTAGACATAGCTTAATTAAATGTTCCAAAGTCATATGTAGTCATATGTCATACTTGTACAAGAAAATATCACTTTTTTAAAAGAATTAGAAGTTTTTTATTTATGCGTTTGTTACGTGATGGAATCAAAAATCTTGCATATGTTGTTTTGTCATTTATTAATATATGTATAAGTCATAATAGTACAAAATCTAAATTTATTTTCCAATATGGCCACGGTTATTCTTTGTAATACATAACTACATCTTAAATATAATTAATTTTATATTTAGGATTAGTTACCACATAATACAATTTTAAACAGGGAGTTTTGAGAGATACCTACACGCCAATGTACGAGTAGGTACCTATTTTCATAGGGTTTTTGAAAGTTGCTCATTTGTCATAAATATTTTTAAGGGTAAATGGTATTTAAATTATTATTATTTTATCGGCAATGTTACGAGATTTGTTTTTACACGACTCGGTTAGATTTATTCCATATGGATTACATAATGTTAAATCTACCTAATTTTAATAAACTTTTCACTTTTATTAGGTCAGTTGAAGTCCGGACCGTGACCGCCTGCTCGAGCGAAACATCGCTAAAGTAAATATACACCGCAAGTTCCCGCTGCATCAAAATGTTTGGAATCCATTCTAAAATAGAAAATAAAAGTAAATCCAACCGAGAGAAGTTAATGGAAGTCTACAAATAGAGGATCGTGTGAACTTGGTGGAAATGTTTAAGAATCATGACATGTTCACCGCTGAGAAACAGATTTACAATATTAGGTTATTCATTCCGCGTTAAAAGGGAATTGGAAAGCCGTAGTGTGACTAAAAAATACATTGACAACCTAAATCTTTCCATTTTCTGTTAGCTTTGAAACTGTTTCGGTTTTAAATATATCGATCTACCATTGGTGCCGCTGACTAGTTACTCCATCAACCATTCAAATTTTGACAAAAATTCAGACATTACCATTGTTTTATCTAGTGAACTGTAAATCTATATATATAAAAATGAAACCCGTTTTCCTTGGTCACGGCATCACGCGTGAATGGCTGAACCG
>DWDU01001278.1:0-15103 GCA_018245575.1 Jemadia suekentonmiller
GTTTTATTTTACCTTTGGCCCGAGTACACGTCTAGCTATTACAATCTCAGACGTATAATTTATATTTTTTTTT
This sequence comes from Jemadia suekentonmiller, assembly GCA_018245575.1. Taxonomy (NCBI): domain Eukaryota; kingdom Metazoa; phylum Arthropoda; class Insecta; order Lepidoptera; family Hesperiidae; genus Jemadia; species Jemadia suekentonmiller. The sequence goes on from DWDU01001278.1 coordinate 74, forward strand.
AACGAGCAAGGCCGTCACTTTTCGTAATATGCATGCAGGATAAACACTCCATCTTCCTTTCCTGTATCGTGGCAATTGGAAATAGGTTCGATAAAAATGAAATTATACTCGAATATTCAAGAAGGATTTATTTCAGTATTTCAAATGAGGGTCATAATACAAAGGAACATGTTAAACATCGACCAATAATTTGTATGTTTTTAGTGTGGATTGAGTTAAAAATTAATAAATTCGAATTCGATGATTCACATTAATATATCATTTTTAATTTCATAGAAAAAAAAAGTCAATTCATCAAAACCGTATCTAACGACCGCTCTCGTGATAACAACGCGTATACTTAGTTTGAAATGAAGCCATTTACAATTGCGTTTATAAAAAACTTCACCTATTATTCATTTATTAAGGTCGTCTAAAAATGTGCGATATAAAAAATAAAGCTTAAAATGTATGGACAATGAAAACTGGATGATACAAAACATTTTTTTTTATATTTAAATTCAAAGAGAAAAATACTACAATGCGACAGATGAATGAATAATTTTCGTTCGGAAATAGACCGGGACGCGGCAGGAAATGGCCGCAACGTTTCATTGACGATTCTCCCCGTCCACATTACAAACAACAACAAGCTTTAGTAAAAATAAAATTTTATCATCTAAATGTTGTATTTCTCCGTTTATATTTACAAGATTTTTTATATTAGAGAAACATTAGACCGCTCTTTTGAAAATTTACACAAAAAATTTTAGTTTTTAGGCCTTAAACGTTTCACTCTAACTAAGACAGTATCTAACTCAACCGCGTTTTGTTTGGACTATCTACGATATGAGTGCAGTCGACGGGTCCCATTCGTCAGTATTTGGCATATCTTCACAAGGTACCGAACTTTGGCATCCTATTCTAATGTTCTTCGATTGACACATCACTATTTAATTGTCCATACGACGTTTAAATCATCGAGTTCTTAATTGTCACTTCGTTCACCACACCCTCATCCAATTCGCACTTCACTAGCTACGTCCACTACTTCAAACTAATATTACCACTTAGTATCGTGAACATGAACACTTTACGTCTCATTTGATGTCTCTTTATCATTGTCTTTATTTTATATTTGGCTGATGGAACCGCAAGACTGCCGTCTTCTGGTCACTTGTTTCCAAAACCTTTTCTCGAATTGTTTCTCCTGTAAGAATATTACATTATAGTGAACTTAGGAGATAAGGAGGAGGATTCTTATGTGTTCACAATAAAACATACTAAAACTCTTTGTGAACTATTAGGTGTAAATCCAAAGTGTAGTGACCATTCTAACTCAGATTCGTGAAGTGATTATAATTATGGTGAGGAAGAATTCACTAGATCGAACACCTAATAAGTGAAAAGGGATAATAATTATAGTGTATTAATTAACGATGATAGTGTATGGAGTAATACTAAGATTCAGCTATAAGAAAACAAAAGGGGCTCGGTCGGCAGTCGAGGACGGGGCAGCTAAGCGGCGGGTTGAGTAATGAAAAGCGCAATGGATTTTTTAGTAAAAATATATATTTTTTAGAACACCCGTTCCAATCGAGATGAATAGATAAGTTCAATAGAAAAAAATGCACCGCGTCATAGATAGCTGGATTTAAACTACACATTCATTAGTCAACACGAAACAATCGGAGACGGCTCTTAGCGCCGTATATTCACATAGAAACATTATCTGGTATTCTCGTAACAAGCCAATTTAATTAGTTTAGACACAACAACAATATATTATTGCTAAAAATTCGTATTACTAAGTTAACGATGACTTGTATGTAATGTTTTTAAAAGTTTCCAATATTTGAAAGGCAGTCTTATTGACTGTTTTCTTAACCACTCCCAACATTGTCATTACAATTTCACCCTAGGCTGTACTAAGAACCATAGCTAAAGTTTATAAAAAAGTTTTTGTCCTAATTATGTATTTAATAACAACACTGGATTATTATAATTAGTTACTTACCATTGAATAATAGGTATACCTACATTTTATTCGAAAATGGACTAAGCGAAGATAAGACGGGCGAGTTACTCGAATTACTAATAGTTTGTTAATACTTGTATACCTATGTATATATCTTACTTACCTATATAAAAATGACAGTTTTTTTAAAAAAAAATAATGTTTACCAATGCTAATTCATTCGAAACGTTTGTATCACAATATATAAGGATATTTAAATCATATATATTTTTAAAACATGAACAATCTTACGGGCTTGAATTTTGGACAAAATGGGGGTTTTTGATAGTACTAATATTGTAATATTGAACATTAAATTTTCAATAGACCAACGATCTTTTAGACGTTGATCGAACCAATCAAGTACCTATGAATCAATCCACGAATACGATTCAAGAGATAATGAGATGGAAGATTTTTTAGTCAATTCAGTTGAATTACTTTTTATAAAATAGCATTACATTACGCCTGTGTTTCCCTAAAGGGGTAGGCAGGGGAGTGTAACATGCTCCCACGTTTCACCAATTATGTTATGCGTTTATGGAATAAGGGGTGACTTTACAGCCATTTTTGCATATCGTTGTAGAATCACATTTTGATTTAAACCCAGCCGGCGAGCGCTAGAAGCCGGTGCGTCACACATAGCCATTGACAAAGCATATCTTGTAATAGCCGGGAGTGCTCACGGAGGCACGGCGCGGGGAGGCGGGCGCGGGCGGCGCGGGCAGCGCGAACGGCTCGCGGCGCGGGCTAGCGGAGGACGCGCGGCGGCGCAGGAAGCCCAGGCTACAAGGAAATCGCAGTTAAAATCAATTCGACATAACGCCCTAGTAACATAAAGTCGTTTTTTATATAGATCCGATAAAGCGCTTAAAAATCCTGAAGGAATATTAAGAGGGCCGCTTATTTAAAAAGGGCCGATGAATTTATTGATCTTGTAATTCAAATATACCTCTTTCTGAATCGTAAAATATTGATATAATATTGAATAAGAAAATAATAATGCTAATTAGCTGTAGCTATGAATAACAATAAAGAAATGAATACGTAACATCACGCCTGTAATCCCCGAAGAGGTAGATAGATGAATGTAGAACAATTCCATATTTCACCAGTTACGTTTACGTCCCACTATGGAGTAGTATCAGTACTTACATCTTCCCGTTCTGGCACTGAGAGCGCGTCCGCGAACGCATCGTCTGAGCTTCCGCTCGTGCCAACTGTTCCATCTCCATAAGTTTCGTTTCGCTTTCTGGAACTTGTTCCGTAAATACACTTTATATTACTGAAGCATTGATTGAATAAAAAAATATATTTTACATTTATCATTGCCTAAGTTTATAACTTTATGTTTGTCTTAGTTTCGTTTCATCTATAATGCATAGGTATCAGTTTTTAATTCACTTTATTTCAGATCAATAAAATATATCGGAATATTTCCTATGCTATATGCTTAAATAGTAGATGCTGGATATAAGTTAAAATACTATAGTTTTATTTTTATTCACAGTTACCATCTGCCTTATTTTTTATTTTTTTTCGCCATTTTTATCGTTTCGCTGCTGGAACACGAATGAGAGGGTTAAGGCCACAGTCATCACGCTAGCCAAGCGTGGGTCGGCAGACTTCACACACATTTAGAGAAAAAAAATTATGAGCCCTAAAGTGTGCAGGTTTCTTTATAATATTTTCCTTCACCGATATAGCAGATGATATTTAAACTTGAAACACACATTTTTTGTAAAGAGGTGTGCGTTAGGATTTGAACCCGAGCGTCCGAAGTGAGGCTGAATTACAAACGACTAGGCTACCACTCCGTTATCATTTCGATTAATGCTGTCAGTCTCATTTGTCCGTTTCTGTATTGCAATATTGTAATTAAAAAAGGTGATATCTTGAATTACGTTTTTTTATATCAAAAAGCATAGCAAACAGGCACACGGCTCACCAGAGGGGTTACCGATGTGATGCCTGCCCCGAACTTGCGTGATATGTATGTATGTGCAGTTCACCTTTCCAAGCATATACAGAACTGCGCGAAGTAGTATGAGGGACGGTGCGGCGCGGCGGCGCGCGGCACAGCGTCACCGCGTCGGCGCTCGCCACGCGCCGCAGCAGCGAGCGCTGGCACGCCGCGCGCCACGACCAGTGGTCGCACGCGCCAGCCCGCTGCCGCGCCACCGCGCGTCTCACATTAGCCTCAATCACGCTTTCGCACACTTCCAATGGCCAATTGAGCGCAGCTTATTGTACACTCACTATTCAGACGACATGTTACATTCATATTTTTCTAGATGCATACGTATTTTTTTTACGTATTACGCATAAGAAATACTTGTGAGTGAAATAATTTGTTCTAAACGGGACTCGAACAAATGACGCCCAGTTAAACAATTAGGTGCACTAACCACTGCACTAATGGGCCAATCGAATAGATCCAGTAAGTCAGTGAAGTCAATAACTTATAGATTTAACAATTAAAAGTACCCCTTTTTTATCTATTAAACACTATTTGAAGGTAGCATTAAAATAATTAGAAAGCAACATGAATCAAAATAAAATATCTCGTTACATTATCTTTCCAGTGCATATTTATTCTATTGTAACCTTATAATCCACTTATTCTACGGCATTTTCTATTTAATTTTCCTCACCCAGGGCCCCTCCTGGTCTGCCAGCATGTCCCTCCCCCGGTCCAGCGCTAGCCTCATCTCCGCCCGGGGACTGAGTCTCTCCTCGGCCGTCGGCGGACGAACTTCCTCCTGCTGTGATGATTCTGGCGCGGGGCTCGGCTCCGAAGCTATTTAAGCATGACGTGCTCGAAATAAATCAAAGTGTACAGAATCTAGGATCATTCTAACATTACATTGCGCCTGTAATCTCGGAAGAGTAAGGCAGAGGAATGAGGAACACTCCCACGTTTCACCAGTTACGTATACGTCTCACTATGGAATAGGTGGTGAGTCTATTGCTATACACCGGGCGCAGTCCATACTCCGCGCTACTAATAGAAAATCTCAATGAGAAAAAAATAGTAGTGTCACACCCGGGATTTGAACCCAGGACGTCCCGATCAGCAGTCATACTTGCACTTGCACGTGTTGGTTTTGTAATGATCATTGACGACGCACCTGGCGACAACTGATGGAGCGGTGTGGGGTTGTGTATCGCGGTACGTTCGAGTGTGGAGGGCGTGCTGGCCGAGCTGGCCGAGCCCCGGCGACCGGCACCAGCAGCGGCTCGCACCTCCGCACACTCTCTTGAAACTGCAATCACGGAATGGACGCTCGTTTTACACATCCATCGTCAATGATAATTTTCAATATAATGTGACGAGAGTATGAAGAACGTGTGATTCCCATTTTTAACAACATTTTTATACACCGTCAAGATATTTATGACCTGTTATGATAAAGTTGATTGGGCTTTACTGAAATGTGTAATTTTAGATTGTTGATTCGATATTACCACTAAAGTAATGCAAAGTACCATTAAAGCAAAGACAAAGTCTAAAAGTAGTAACTTATTTTTTAGGCAAAATCATGGCACGAATATAAAATGTGCAAAGTATTGTTAAAAAGGGTCACCAGATTGTAAGAGCGTCGAGGGCGCCTCGTTGGTGGGGGTCCGGTCGGGGCTCGGCGCGCACGCGACGCCACCACCTAGCTCCTCTCCAGCAGCCGGCGCGCCGCCCGCACCCTCGTCCTCTGCTTCTGTTAAATTACCGAACCAATAACTTTCCGCTTTTGGCATTTAAAACGCCAAAATACGAGTGAGCTGATTCAGCGAGACACAAAATCTTGAAATAGATTGCGTTTTCTTGAGAGATGACTCGGGCGGTGAGATAAATTGTACGGCTGAGGATATGTGACCAGCTTCACCTATGTATACGACTGTTAAACTTAAAACATCTCGTGATATCTACTCTAACTACAAGAAATAAATTTATCGGATGATTGACTCTGTGGTAGCTCTGTGAGACCCTCGTAGCGTGGATTGCTCTCTTGAAGTAATCATTTTTGCAGCTACATTACATTAGTGAAATTATAAGTAATTAATGAAATAGCAGGTCTTACCTGCCACACATTTAATATTACTAACAATATAACTTGTCAATAGCGACCGTCATCGTATATTAGTATACTATATAGTATATTAGTGTTCGTAATAATAATCTTAAATGACCAACAAACAAAATTCGTCACAGTCATAGGTACAAACAGTTCCGGTTTAAATCTACTAAATGTTTTTAAATCAAATGTTTCAAACAGTTTGCAAGGCACTCGTAAGATAACTGTACATGATGAAAAACTGGAAACTTGTATGCATATCAATCAGTCGTGCTCGAATAGGGAATCAAACTCTAAATAAATAAAATTCAAAATAATTTTAATAGCAACTATAAAAGCAAACATTTGTTTGGAAGGAATTCATGCATAGTGCTACAAATAAAATTTCTTGTTGAAATTGAATTGTTATGTGTCATGTGTTAAGGTTTTCTTCTCACCTTATAATTTTACTCAAGATGTCCCTTTTGCTGTTGGAATGTATTCTCTGTTAGTATTATTATGCTGTTAATGACTGCCATGGCGCGGTTGTATTAAGTTATTTCTACTTGCATTGTATTTATTGAAGCTATTAACGGGTATTTTTATTTGTCTCAATATCCTAAGCTACTTCTTAAAAGTTTAATTTCAATAATATTTTTGTGTAATAATGAGTTTTATAATATATTTACACAGTAAAGGAAATATACAAGTGATCGGCAGCGTCATCTAGAAGTAACATGAGTTCTAACAGTTGAAGCAGACTGGCTACTTTTTGTATATTATCATAGTTTTCCAAAATGTTAAATAGATACTGTTTTTGACGACGAGGTTGCGTAATCAATTCGGACCATTTTAGTTTCAAGCAGTTAAAATTTGAGTTTAAGTATTGATGTCATAACTGAAGTAAACGATTCTAATCCTAATTAATACAAGAAGTAGCATGTGCGTCTGACAACAAAGCATCATTCAGGTAAGCGCACTACGTGGTTCACACTGGTGACGTCTCACCTGACTCTGAAGCAGAGGGCGGCCGGGGCGGCGCGGCGCAGCAGTCGTCAGCACCGAGGCCACGCTCGCTGCCCTGCGCCAAGCGCCGCACCAGCGGACCAGTCACGATGTGAGATACAACCTAGCTACGGACTATGCTATGAAATTGCCAATAGCGAGTATCCCACGACACGCCTTCGGAAAATTTCGAAAATCTCTCTGGAGTTGCTAACGAGTTCTTGATAGTATAAATTTTTTTGACAAGGTCGATGTGGATTTTATATTGGATTTATGAATTCATGTCATGTGATCTATCTAATGCGTGTAAAAACGAAACTCGACTGAACAACTGATGATCCCGGAATACAACCTAAATCATAAAGGTAATTACACAGTAACATTATAAAGGGCACATGCAACAATCATGCTCGGGTGAAACATTCTTAATTTTGTAATTTTCACATATATTTGACATGCTAGGAATTTCCGTATGCAGAAATAGTTGATGTAACTTTATTATAATACTTTTTATTTATTTGCTTATCTTGAAGTATCTTCCATTTTTTAAGTTCATATGATAGTATTAATATCAATTACTAGTAGCGCATCGTAGATATTCACCTGGTCGTCAGAGTTGGTGGGTGTAGCCTTGTTGTCTTCACTTCCACTGTCAGAACAATCTTCTTCAAGGAGTGGCTCTAGTCTTCTTCTAAAAACATCCCTACATGACATATTATTATTGGTATTAGTAATTTTGTCAATATATAAGCACAAGTAAGCCAGAATATACAAAATCACATCTAACAAAGCTGCCTAAAAATACACATCAATTAAAATGTAAAAATTGACAAGCACAAAATAAAAAAACTGCCGAAAGAGTTAAAGCATCTTCAAATTTCGATTCATGCATGACGGCGAAGCGGAAGTGAGAAAAATTGAAAAAAAGCATTAGTATAATAAATATTAAATAATGTAGGTACCTAGGTAAGAGTGGGCGTAAGGTGGTTGGTCCAGTGATGGTTGGAGCCATAAGGAGCTCATCCATCATCAGTTCGGTATCATCATCACCAGCATATGATGAAGAGGACTTGGTGGGTGACTGAAAGGGTAAAGCCACTGTACGTACAAATAATATATATTCACTTTTATTATACTTTTTATTGAATTCTAAATCGGAACACAAAGAAAAGAACTAAATCGGAATCGGAATCACAAAGGACGTGATGTTACTACTGCATTAGGTATATATTAGGTTTTTCAAAGAAGACAATTTTTGTGTCATAATTAACTTTTGAATTGATTGCTATGGGAATCATGATATCCCGTTACGATTGTTATGTCTGATAAGATCATCAGAGCAATCTAAAAGGCAAAACTAAGAAATAAACCTGATAATAATTATTGATATATTCTCACCGAAAGTGTCCCGGGCTCGGAGTCTGGTAGGTTGTCAGAGAGATCGCCTGACGATGGTGTTCCCCAAGCTTCTTCGCCGCTCGCTCCACTACCCTCTCCTGTTTCTGCGGTTCCTTCTTCAGTCCCTAGGGTTGTTTTCCAATCACTGACACCGAGACACCTATATATACCAATAGTTCGTGAGCTTATTGAATATTAAAATAGACATATTTTACAAATTTTTCTTACTAAAACAATAAAATTCTACAATAACATTTTTAAGTTAAAAAACCTAATAGGAGATTATCATAATACAAAAAATTCCAGTAATTGAAAAATAAACAATTGATTATATCTATCGTATGTTGAAAAATATAAGAAAATCCTAGTTTTTCATCGAATTAACAATCTAAACATTTTCTCATTGTTTATAAACAATACAATAACAAAAAAATAATAGCAGCTAATTTTCTTGACTATCCACTACTTAAATACATAGAAAGTCGAATTGCCTAAAGATTCTATAATTTTTAAAATATTACACACAGAATAAAAATAATTGCTAGTCAAAATGTAAAAATATTAACAAAATCTAGCCAACGACTCTGTCACCAGCTACTCCTTCTATACAACTATAAATTTCAACAAACAATTAATTCTAGAATAAAAACAAACTTAACCAAAGTCCACACATACTCATCGTGTTTTTGCTCTCTTTGTCGTTTTCCACCTTCGTGTTAAAGGAAAGATTAAGTGTTAGTCAGTGTTAGTCAAGTATTTAAAAAATAAGGGAGAAGGGTTGAGAGATAATATTATTACATTAATATAGAAATCAAAGAAGAAACAAATGACTATATAGAAGTGAAAAAGAGAATGAAGAAATATAGAAGTGAAAAAGAGAATGAAGAAATGTATCATTGTTGATGTTCGCATTAATATGAAGTGGTAGTTGATGGAATTAAGAATTTCAAAAAAAAAATAACATACCGTTCTAAGAATGATGGTTGTTTATGAGCTATGGACGTATTGGGCACGCTCTCGGTATAACTGAATATGTTCATTTTTTCTACCACAAAAGAACCGGCTCTGGCTGTCCAACCCATAATCCCTCCTGCAGCTCCAGCAACTGTTTCAAAATACATACGAGGTAATTTAATACAGTTTATTAATTTATATGTAAAATAAGAGTTTTTCAATGTTATTTTATGTTTAGTTTTGGATAATTGATTAAAACATTTTTACACATTTACCTGCGTTGTATGGCTTCGGGGTTGTTTCTGTCTCTTGAGCGGTCAGTCTTACATTACCGTCATCTGTCTCATCTGATGGCATCCGTTCCAGGCTCGACATTGTACCATACCTGTAATGACCAGATGACAAATGACTTTCCTTCACCTAACTAGAACCGTATAACTTAGCAAGATAAGCAAAAATTGAAATTGAAATTTTTTTACCTTTTCAAAGATACGTAGGGTAAGTCATCTGGTACATCCGGCGAGTCTGGAGAATCATCTAGAAGTTCGTCCTAAAAAGAGAATAGATGATAATCAAAACTTCGGTACTACTAAATGCGTGATATGTATATATGCATGTAAAGCACTTACAGTCTTATTCGTAGTATTATATTCTGGCGTGGGGGGTACAACGGAAATGTTCGGGACTGGAGATTCTGATTTGATGGAGATCAGGCTTCCCGGTCTTGAAACTGTGGTTGTTAAATTTGTTGCCGAAGTTCGCTTAAAGGGCTCTACTCTCATTAAATGGGCCGCCGGGTTAATTGCAGAGAGCCCCATTAACATAAGTGGCCCTAATTCTAGCTCTTCGTCAGACAACGCATCACTGACGTTTGCATTTGTATTCAGATCTTCTGTTTTTTTATTGATATCTCCATTCATTTTGCTAACAGCGGATATGCCCATCCTAGGAGATCTTCTAAGGCCCCTTTCTATCTTAAAGTCAGTATCGTCTTCGTGTATAGAATCATCATCCAAAAAGACCGAAGACGTTTTTAAACAAGTACCAAGATTTTCTCGTTTAGTTACTATGTTTATACCTAAAACTTTATTAAGAACATTTTCAGCCTTTTGTCTAGTTAATTGTTCTTTTCTTGCGGATGCTGGTGATGAAAAGTTCGATGACGATCTTGATTTCGGTAACATTATACTTTCCACACATTTTACTTCATTAATATATTTCTCTTGCGCTATAACACACTGAACTTGATTTGCGATGTTCGAACTTGACATACGCAAATCATTAGAACTAGAATTGAAAACCATCGAGCTACAAGTAGTATGACTAGTAGAAAGTGGACTGTTTCTACTACTGGACGTTGGACTAGGCGATAAGATTGAATTGTCTTTCCTTAATTCTAGTTGGCTCTTTGTCTGGCTTCTTGAATGTATGCTCTGATTTAACACACCTGAATCTGTATTAAGATCATACGACGTGGATTTTAACATTTTTTGACTTTGTTCGATCGAGTCTATGACTTTCATAGCAGCCTTAGGGGCGTCTTCCGGACGTATTTTAATAGCACCTTTCCTTTCCAAATGGCAAAAGAACTTTGGTTTTCTATTGTTACATTTTGCACTACATAAACTAGCAGAACTTTTATTTGAAATTGAGTTTTGTGGTGAGGGTTCGGGTTTAGGCTTAGGGATTACTGGAGGTTCCTTTTGTGAAATTAAGGGACTATTAGGTTTCGATAAACACTTTTTGTGACACTGTCTACAGACTGGTATCGTATCTACAACGACTGGACTGGTTCGAACCGTTATCTGAAATAAGATTATTGTAATATATAAAAATATAGTATGATATCAATATTTATATGAGCGAAATGATGATAATTTACCTGACTTCCGGAATTACTACTTTTCGAAGGGCTGCGATCATTCTCTTTCTTTTCAATGGAAGTTGTGTCCTTATCAGCGTGGTTAGCAGCTATGTCTGCGACTTCTAAGAGGTTTAATTCTCTTGATCTCTTCCGTAGCTCTTCGACGCTCCACATCTAATAAATATATTTTTATAAAATGAATGTTTGATCTGATACTTTCCCCAAAATGTATGTGGTTACTAATTTGTCTTTCTGTAGTTCTTGAGATACTAATTTGACTTAAATCACAACATGTAGAAAATGTACTCGCTGATATACAGTGAAAACCTCACGTTGATTCATGGAGGGAGTTGCCTTGGTTGTTGTTGTACTCAACACTATTGTATTCTATTGTGTAAGGAACCCTAATGTTGAAATCAAATGGATAGTTTGGACTAGAAATCTGTGCCTGTATAAGTATCAAAGGGCAGAGGATAGCGCTGTGAGAGGAACGTAAAGGGTTTCCACAAAACATGATAAAACTATCAGGTTGACGAAGAACTGTCTTTGACAGCAGATTAGGCTATAGGGTAGCACGGTTTTAAATTCGATTAATCAACAAATTCAAACTTGATTTTAAAATTAGTGTCGTTATTTGAAGCTCAATCATTAGTGGTTTTCAAATATGCAATTTATGTACTACAGTTTTGCCATTAAAAATACCAAATATGGCAGGATTGAGTCAATTTGGCTGTATGTCAATATAAGTAATAAAATTGGTAGTCATTTTAATTGTAACCTCCATATCAGGCTCTGGAGGATCTAGCTCTTCTGCTTCAGGTAGCTGCGTCATCCATCTCTGAAGGTGTAGTGTGGATCCTTTACTTCTAATACTTCTCGCTTCAGTCGTACTCCCTCCTGCGCCTGTTTGAGTTTCAGCTGAGCTTCGTCGCGTCTAGAATGCGTCAATATCACTAAATTTAGTTTTAATTTTTTTATGTACTTACACCTCAAAATTTCATATCCGTGCCTTTAAATTTCTTATATACAAGTATGCTGGGGTGATAAATTGTAAGCTATTTCATTTTAATTTTTTTTTTTGTTATACGTACCTACATTCAATTCTACGACATTGGTCACGTGGATAATTGACTTTAAGCGTGTTTTAATAATAACAATAAAATAATAAAATTATTTCCGTAATATTAATCAATGCATGACTGAATTTAGATAGTTGTGGTTAATGTTGTTAAATATTAATGTGTACTTACCCATTATAAAATAATTATAATTTAGTTAATTAATTATAAATCTTTAAAGCTTCGTTCATATATAAAATAGTTGTACAAATAATAATACATATAAATATAAATTTGTTTTCATATTTAATAATAAGCTTAGTACAAGATTAGTGCAGTTTAATAACATTAAATTATGATATCAAAACAATAAACACGCGTTACTTAGAAAAATGGTAGGTCGTTCTCGCGTATATAAAATTTGTGAATCATGAATTTGGGACAAGTAGACTTGAAATAAAAAATGGTTCACGACTGACAGTCACTTTATTCACCGATCGTTATGAATATACTGCTCCAATCTAAACATAAAACATCCAAATTCATATATTAAGTCCATTATGTTACATAGAACCGAGAACAATAAAGTGTTTTCTCAAAATTATCATTTTTTGTCCTTTTTTTCTTTTACCTCACAATCTAAAAACTATTATTAATTTACACACAGCCAAAGACATCGAAAATTATTATTGACTCTAACTACGAATTTGTTTTATATAAAAGATAGGTCATCATATATGTACATACAAAAGTCCCGGGAAATTAGGTTATGTGAACATTTTACGATGCTAGCGATAATAATCGGTAAAGTACGCGCGGTATAATAGTTGTAGTAATATAAGTGTAAAGTGAATATATTTTACAATATACAACAATACTGTTAAACAAAAAGCGGTAACTACATTATATATTATATACATGTAACATCGACTACCATTTTTCACTGTAACACATATTACTCTAATCACGACAAGTGCACGAAAGGTTAAAACAACAAGCGGTATGAAAATCAAAGATGATCAAGAGAATATTTAAGATGGTTTATATGAGAGAGATATCGCGAATGTTCGCCAAATATCCACATGACCTGTACAAACATTTGTAAGGCTATGTACAGATAATAAGATTTTAGGGTCTGTACATTTTAGATCACTTCATAAAATTACTTAAATATTTCAAATAGTTATTTCAAATATTTCTAATAAATTTGGTTTAATCGAAAAAATAGTTTGTTGTAAATTTATTATTACCAAGTTGAACGGAAAGCAGGTGACTTAAAACGTTGAGTGCCGTGCAGATCCCCGAAATAAAAAGAACCATAAGTAAAGGACGGAAGACTTGAGAAGCAACGACATAACTTTGGAAACATATAAATATCGACTACATCTTGGTACCCTATAGTTACAACTTTGACACAGAATTCTATTACATTAAATTGTATAACATTGGCAATACACGTTTGAATAAGCGAATACCACTAACATTAATTAAATTTCAGTTCTGTAAAATTCATTTCCTCAGTACCCAGATTTGCTTTGTCACGGGCATCGCATTTATTCCTAGGTTGATCTACAATAATTAAAATACCGAAAATTTCTGAATACTGTTAATGTTCCAAAATATGTCTCTCAAAATTTTTCTACCACAACCTTAATCGCGTCTATAAGCATATTTTTAACAATCCAATAAAATTTATCCACGCCTTTTTTTGGCCAAACATTTGGGCGACAAAAGCTACGCCAATTTCTCAAAGGATTCACAGAAAATATTCCTACACACCATTGTGTACACCATATTTGGGCTACAACACATTAAGTAATTGAACAATTCTGTAATTTTTAAAATTCAGGAGCATCTTTTATCAGATTCTTTACAGAAAACCCTGGATAGCTACATTGTGCTATCTCTGGATCTGACTCCGCGGATCAAAGTTCTAAATAGGCCGGAGGAGTCGGTCGTTCGGGTAAAACAATACGTGGCAGCAGAGGGTCATCGGGCAAAAATATATACTCCTCGACTGCGTGCTTGTAAGAAGGATCAATATCTAAATCTGCGAGGGCTAGATCGGCTTCAAATGATTCCCAGCGACAAGGGGAGGATTCTGAGTAATCTTCACAACCATCTGGTGTGAGTTGAGCGCTAGGAGAAGTTGCTCGTTCCTCGTTCTTCTCGATACTAGAAGTTGAAACGAAATGTGAGGAAAATGTTTGCGAATCGGCTGGAGAAAGATTTGCTGATGGTGTTTCGGGAGTGGGAGCGGTTCTCCATACAGCACTGAGAGGGCCTCTTACAGGCTGAAGTACGGGGGAATCAGAAATAGGTGGGACATCGAAGCTGACCCTGACTTCTTTCTCAGGTCGTTCCTCAACGAGCATGTTAAGGTGTGAACGGTAAGAACTAGCTGGTAAAAGAGCTAGGCTTGAGTGTCGCTGGAGACTGGACCCAGATACCTGGCGTTGCTGAGAATCCAAAGTTGCCAGAGAGAAAGTAAGTTGTGGATCAGGTGAATCCAGCGGTGACCCAAGCGGGGTTCCAGACATTGTATGTGCTCTATATCTGAAACAGAAAATAATCAATGTAGTGATGAATGGATCTTCACACTAAAGTTTTATATATTGCCATAAATATAGAATAATTTTTGTCAAATTTCAAATTGTTAGATTTTTCGACCCAATTTATCCAAGCTAAGAACATTTGCTTCTCCTC
>DWDU01001279.1:0-15101 GCA_018245575.1 Jemadia suekentonmiller
TATATATACATTTCTATACAGACGATTTTCCAAAAATACACACTATACTTATGACAGAAATATCTGTCCTGAGTAAAAATCAAACTCGCAACATTCCGTTCAACATTCAGGTTTACTAAGCACTTGATTAATAGCCTTGCTTTTATCAACAAACTATTGAGTGATCCTGTAATACATATAGAAATCCCTCTGTATATGATGAGTTGTCCCAGCGGAGCATTTGGTTATTTTGACCTGACATAAAAGGCAATTAATAATTATTTTTGTCTAACATACTTTTTATTTTTATTTATGATATATAATTAAAAATCCGCAATCCACGCGGGTTGGGTATCGTTTGTTACATCTTTGGATCCCCAGTATGGAAATTATAGGTATAAGGTAAACAGAATTAATGATAAATAAGTAGGAATTAAATAAGTAACTTACTTCTCCAAAGCACTCTTGAACTCCTGGAAGTGTGTCGTGATAATGTTATCAGCGATTAGGATGGAGCCGCAAAGAACTCCAAGCATTATATCCGGCTTCTCTGATTGTACCTGATAGTTGCAAAAAAAACGTAAGATCACAATAATAAACAAGTAATAATCCTTTTGCACCAATCAATATGTCGAAGATTTCACTTATGTGTTTCTTTGCACCCTTTTTAATCAAACAAAGTGACCTTGGAACACCTTGATTTCATTTCAGTCACCAGGTTTAGTCAACAAACTAGTTAATCGGATTTACAATATCAATGCAAATTTAATTATCCAAAGTGTCCCATAGATGTATTCACTGAAATCGTAATTGCATGAAACAATAATTATCTACATTATCTTATAAGACATTTTACTGACATCTGTTTTTAGTCACGGATTTTAATGGCGTTATGGAGCAAAATTTTCGTGATCCATTGGTTGTATGATACTGCTCTCAAAGTCTACTGAGCTAATAGTCTACTATGGAATATATTATAGTATATATGTTTAATAGCATACCACACTCTACTATAGAATCATGGTCTACTGATTTCCTGGTCAAGTAATATAGTACACTTGCCCGTTCGGCGATGAGCGCGTCAAGCCAGCTGGTGTCGATGTTGTTGTCCTGGAAGGCGCGGGTCTCCAGCAGCGTGATGAGGTACTCCACGGTCGTACGGAAGTCACCGCGGATGCTCAGTTCCTTGAGAGCTATTACCAGGTTCCTATGATGGAACAGACAAAGTATAGTAATCGCGCACATTTTTAACAATGACATACCACAGTCTATGTCTATCAGTAGGCTAATGATGGTTCTTGGTACTAATGATGATGATGGTGCATCTCATCTTTAAATAAACATTAGTATTAATCTTTCGTTAGACAATGAACTAGAATTATATAGTCAATTGGTGTACTGAATGGTCTGGTCCATTTGGTGAACTCACTCCCTCGCCTGCTCTCTGGTCTCGCCCCAGGAGAAACAATGACCGAACTGAGAATCAGCAAACTCGTGAAGACCACCAGAGGCGGCCACGCTGAAGTATCCCCAAACGTTCTTTGAAGATCGGAAGTTCAGCTCCTGCACCGTGCCTGACGATGGCTTGAAACCTGCAGAACGAGATTTGTTTACGATCATAGAAAAGCTTTATTTGTAAATTATCTACACTAAAGCCACTATTGAGTAAATGCAATGCATCAATACGATATGGAATATATTTTTAATTGATTCCATATTTTAATAAAGCTACATAATTCACATGTAATTATAATGGGAGAATTTATTTTTATTCTCTACAAACTGGCAGAGTTGCAAAGAACGCAATTAATGAACATCCTCCCTCAATCCTTATTATAGAATCTCATCGATAAATAGAGGTCTCACCCTCATCGGGGTTCTCGGAAGTAATCCTAGCGGCGATCACGTGTCCCCAAGGGGACGGCCTCTGTCGGGGTTCGTCGAACTCGATGGAAGACAAGCCCCAAGGGGACTCGCCATATAGCAGACGAATGTCCTTGATATGGGAGAGTGGAAGACCCATAGCAATCTGGAACAGAAAACTGTAAATTAACTTACAATCACATTCTACTTACATTCCAGTATGCTCCTCTGAAATTCAATGCGTGGTTTACTACAGTCTTACTATATTCTGCTATGATCTACTGTGGTCTACTACAGTCTACAGTTGTTGCAAACACGCTTCACAAACCTGCAACTGAGCCGCGGGCAAATTGACATCAGCTACCATCTCAGTACAAGGATGTTACACTTGCAAACGCGGGTTCAGCTCCAAGAAGAAGTAAGAACCGGTAGCTGGATCATACAGATATTCTACTGTTCCAGCGCTCACGTAGCCCACCATTTTCGCCAAACGGACGGCTGCCTGGGAAATGAAAATATTACAAATTTATGACACCATAAATATTAGTTATATTTTAGTTATCCATACAGTTTCAAATTATATTTAATTAAATACTCAATTTACGACTGTATAATACACAATATAAATACATTTGTATTACCAAGTTTAAACAATCTGTTTATGTTTATTGCTTAAATTTGTTCATAAACGTTTCTTTATAACCATATATATATACAGACAACCAATTAAATTTTTTACATTCTGTATTATAAATGTGTTAATTCAATATTACGAAATTATTTTTGTGTTAATGTAATTGCAATATTTATTATCAACTAACACTTAATAAATATGCATAGCAGACATTTATTAATGCTGAATTTGTTCATTAATCTAAAAGCATTAGTATTATTATTCATTTATCTGAGGGAATACTTAATTAGTACTGTGGTTAACTATGTTTTAAATGAAGAAGCTCTGCCATATCCGATACCATTTGTATCTGAGAGGTGGCGCTACAAACACACCTTCTCCATCTCAATGAAGACGTCCGGCTTGGCGACGGTGGCGGGCGCCTCCTCGATGATCTTCTGGTGGCGGCGCTGGATCGAGCAGTCGCGCCCGAACAGGGAGATGGCGTTGCCTGCAATTGTGTAATACACTTCTAACGACGATGCGTTACATCGGCTACATTTTGTTCTAATTACCTTACAAGACGAGAAATGGTCGTTCATTATTCATATTATAATATCATGCCAAATTCCTTGGTAGGTAGGTAGAAGGCAACGAATGTCAAATGTCTTTATCCTTACAGACCCGGCCTGCTGCAGCATCCATCACTCTCTTCACACACACACATTGGTATTGGACACATCTAACATCCTACTCAGCCAGAGTTTGTTGAAGTCAGATTGTAATCCTTTTTGTTATAGTGAAGGCCATACCGTATTGATCAGCCAGCAGCTGGACTTCAAGATGACGAGCCGACTTCGCCAGCTTCATCACGAATATAGGGGATCCGGGAACCTCCGCCTGCACCTGGATTTGTGAACGAATCAAGTTGTTATTGCACATATTGTACATTAATATATACTTTGTTGGACTTAAGGTGACACTGCCGTAAATTATTAAATATGAATTTCCACAGAGCGCCTTCTGGTAATATCACTAACACAAATTGTGATATTTGCCTACCCCGTAAGGGACCTAGCGTGAAAATACGTGTATGTAATTATGATTTCAAACACAATATTAACTAAATCTACTCAGTATACATAGGTGTAGACAGAAGATAAAAAGCTTTATAAGCTAACAGAGAGCTGACATACTTTTTGGTAAAAATATAGTTGAAAAGTACCTACTTTAAATTCAACTAAAATAATATATGCGTAAATAACACAAGAATGTTACTAACCTGTCGGAACATGTTGTTGAAATCCTCTGGGTTCTCGACTTTCCTAATACCCTTTCCACCGCCGCCTTCTGAAGCTTTGATCATCACGGGGAAGCCTACAAACAAAGAGTACTATTAGAATCCAGACATACAAAGAAAGCATTGCATAGTATGAAACAGTACTATGAAGTATAGTTGACTAACAATATTTGTTTCGTTAAGTTCAGTGTGTAATATATATTTACATAATGCAATATTCTATACCCTATATAAGATTCGTTCTATTTATTTACGAAAATCCCAATCATATAAATGTATAACTGGTCTACAGGCCCCATGTAAGGCCCTTACTTAGTTCAGAAAAATGAAAGACATGATAAATAAACTTTATCATACGAGTAGGTGCCAGAGTCTACCAAACTTGTTTTACATGCTGTATTCATAAGAATAAAGCGTACGGAATGAATGAATGAATGAATGAATGATTTAAAGTTCCCACCGATCTTATGCGCCGCCTGCAGCCCGTGCTCGGGCGTGGACACACAGCCCCTGGCGAATAACTCCGACGATATCTTGATTTTTTTCGTGTTGTACTCAGCCTTTAATTCTGAAAGAAATGTCATGAATCGTAATTATTATTGTTATTATTATACTGTCACACCGGATCCCTTACAAGGAATGTCGACATGTCCGGAGCCGAGAGTCCCTGTAACGCACCGCTGCCGCTCCAGGGCAGCGTGGGTATGTCGGCGGTCTGCGCCACGATGGACGACGCGATCTTGTCGCCCAGCGCCCACATGGCCTTCTCCGGCGGCCCGATGAACACCACGCCGGCGCGGTGCAGCATCTCCGGCAGCTTGGGGTTCTCGGACGCGTGGCCCCAGCCCGCCCACACCGCCTGGAGTGTCAGGTAACATATTGGAACGTCGCCACACGGCCATCTCGGGCATCCCAAGGTAAGCTCTGAGAGACGTGCGAGGTGGCACAGTAACCGGATTGATGTTTTGTTTAAATATACATATTCGTATGTTTTATTATCCCATTACAAAAATACATGGAAAATCTATTGAAAATTAAACATAGGACATAAGTTTGCCATAAGGGCGCGATGACGCTTATTAGAGGAGTTACGTGTTCATGTTCAATAAAGAATTGATACAGGCTGGTGATATTCCAATAAGCTCAGATACTGAAAAAGTGGCCGCTGGTGGTAAATTGTCATAAGGATTTCCGGCCACAAGTGTACAAGCAGACAATACTAAAATATTGCCAGTTCAAATCTATATATAAACATTCATATCGTCCCACCTGCACTTGCTGTCTCACAGCAATGTCGACTATGAGCTCGACGTTGGCGTAATTGTTGTTGTTGGACCCGCCGGGCACCGGCACGTAATGGTCCGCCATTTTGATATATTCTGCGTTGGCTTTTAAGTCTTCCGGCGTCACCTGTATCGCATACATATAAACTACATCTCTGCATACTAACACCTAATGAACTGTGCACGTATAGAGGCGATATACAAGAGCTTACGTTAACAATGAAGCAACTAAATCTTTTTAAACATTATAGAAACGTAATCCGCGCCTGCTTTCCCCGAAGAGGTAGGCCGAGGAGTGTAGAACACTCCCACGTATCACCAGTTACGTTTACGTCCCACTATGGAATAGGTGGTGAGCCAATTGTCATTAACTGGACACATTTCCAGACTCCTAGCCAATACTAGAAAGTCTAAATTAGAAAAATCCTGCCAATACTAGAAAATATACAATATTATAAATTAGAAAAATCCAGTGCCCGACCTGGGATTTGAACCCAAGACCTCCCGATCGGCAGCCGCAATTTCAACCAACACGTCCAACGACGCAGTCATCATTCTAGACATAGATTTAATGAGACTAACGGATCACCAAACGGCTATCCTTAACGTCAAAACAGTGACATACGGTATTAAAACAACAAAAACAACAGTCTGTCGGTGTGCCAGTGTACACGCCCACGTACGCAAGCGTGCATGGGCGTTTACGTGTGTGTGTGTGTGTGTGTGTGTACGAGTACACGTGTACGGGCGAGTGAACGTCCGCGTGTGCGTCCGCCTACGTTCGTGTGCGTGCGCATCTCACCATGACAACGAAGCGTACGGCCCTCTCGTTCTTGAACATCTCGTACGACCATCTTCGTATTGACCGCATGCATTTTACAGCGCCGATGCCGTTATTCGCGATCAAAACCTAAAATAATAATTACTATTAGGAGATTGATGCCAGTCGTTTAAGTGCATTGTAATGTAATGCACAATAGGTAGAATTCACAATAGGAATTAGGAAGGAATTAGAAGAATTAATAAGGTCATTCTGGTAGAATGGCTATAGCGACATAATGATAAAAATTGACAATGACATTAAAGGTTCTGCTAGATGTATCATACAAGCAATTCATTAACCCAGAAAATAAACATACTTAATAGAAATGTCCCAGGTCTTTATAATTTGTTCATGGTTACTATAATAAAAAACAATAAAATGCATCACATACCTTATTAATTGCTTTGGTGCCTTGAAAGCGACGCACGAACTCCTCAGGAGTGGCAACTGTGAAGTCCTTCTCTTGGAAACGATGGCTGTGTACTACTGTCCCCTGCGACATGGACGGCCTGTGAAGTGGAGATATAAGATACATTGAAATATAATATCATTATCATCATTATTATTATTCTACTGATAAGGCAAAGGTCTCGTCTCTGAATGCCAGGAGTTAAAGCCACGGTCCATCATCCTGGCTAAATGTGAGTTGGTAGACTTGAAAATATTACATAGAACATTGCTGAAATGCTACAAATTTGTAACTGTAAGAATCATATGTAAAAATTATATAAGCAGATAAATTATCATAGTACAATACACTAATATTGTATACTTTCACAATACAATACAAAATACATAAAATTAACACATCAACATTGACTATGCACATTAATTTTGAAAACTTTCTCTTGTAATGGGTCTTCTTACTACAATCATATTCTGTATGTAACAAAACTGAAGTTACTTAAAGTTTTAGCTGATTATATGAATTGGATTACAATTTATTTTTACTTAAATATTTAATTATAACTATGAGGAAAATAGACATTGGACAATCAATAAAAAATTCTAAAATTGAAAATAGCTCGATGAACAAATAGTAGGATAATTTAAAAACAGGAAAATCACACCTGTCATCCCCAAAGACGTAGGCAGGGTGTAGTAAACCCCCATGTTTCGCCAATACCCCGATAGGTGGTGAGTGTGTTGCCACACACCGAGAACGTATCTAGACTATGAACCCATACTAGAAAATCTAAGTTAGAAAGATCCAATAGTGCCCAAACCGAGTTTGAACCCAGGACTGAAACTAGCCAAGAGCAGATATGGCGAACAGAGTCTGGCAGGACAGGATTTCAAACTGGCGAAGTGTGGATTGGTAGACTTCACACACCTTAGAGAAGGCATTAAATAACTCTTAAAGTGTGCAGGGTCCCTCATAATGTTATTTGGAAATAATATAACTAAAATATATTATGCCAAAATATAAGAGATATACTATTCAGCCACGAACATTATGATATGCTTTTAAACCAACACAAAGCTAAGCAACTTAAACTGCATAATGTACATCTTGAAGATAGAGACAGATTTCAATAGTTGAGTGTGACCCTCACATCACTTGTATTGCTTTAGATTTGATAATATTATATAAAGTTTATTTAGTGTGACACATAAAAAATACTTGTTTGTTTTCTGTCTTTTAAGTCTCATATCTCCTTTGCACATTATTGGCACAATTAATACTTATATTGAAGAATATGATATTTGTTCCTCCAATAAAAGAGCATGTAATGTAATGTACACGAGTAATGAATGTAGAGCTGACAAGAAGTTTGCCAAGACTATAGCAAGGGGAATACTGAATCTGTGCCTACCCCTATGAGAAATAGGTGTGACAATATGTATGTATGTATTACAGAACTGTATCATTCATACCACTAATATTTTATGTTTATTGCAGAATTGTCATACTTTTTAAATGTGTAAACTAAAAGTCTATGTAAAAATATTAAATAGAGCAGTGCATTGGGTTCATAGATAGAGGTGAGTGAGTGATGAGTGATGAACATGGGATTATTGGTCTCCTACGAAGTGGCTTATTACTAATGCTTGTGTTTGATAATAATCTCTGGTGTATGAGATTTTATCCATATCTATGCAATTGATACAACAGGTACTTTAAATAAACTCAAACACAATATACATGTCGGTATTGTATGAAAAACTTGTCTGTCAGAATATAACTGTACATATTTTTTTTGACTCTTGCAATTTTAAATATACTCTATTATAGTTCATTAATCTTGCTTTATTATTACTATACCTATTGCATTTTTGTATACAAACATTGCTTCGTCTTTAATTTTTAATAAAACATTTAAATTAACATTATTTACACATTTACTTAACGTTATTCCTTTACTTGCAAAGTAATTATTTTAATTTAGAATTACAAAAACCTTAAGCATATTATTTCTACTAATTTAGAGATAAAATTAAGGTATCGCGTAAACAAAAATATTGCGAATATTTTTTTTTAGATTAGTAACAACAAGCTACGTAGAAAAATTGTTTATGCTGTAGGCGAGTAGTGAGTAGTGAAATTGTCCAGCAAAAGAGAAATTTCAAAGTGAAATCGCATTTACCTTACCGTTTCTAAAACATAATTTCATATAAAGCATAGACAAAGTTGTAATTATTTACTAACTAGCTCACAGACGTTATTTTCAGAGACAATTAAAAAATAATGTTTTAAATTTCGCGAAAAGTTAGCAAACAACAAATTCTAACCTGTAAGGCTCCTCTGAATATAGTCCATTCATAGACGAGTACATTTTTAACACAGAAAATTAAATAGTCACACACTATAACTAATAACACAATGGATACTGCATAAATTGTAACAGAAAAAAAAAACTTAAAATCGTATATATCGGCTGAGACCGAAACGGTACTCCCGAGTTTGTTTTCGTCCTTTGACGTTTGAGTATCCAATTAAACATCGGATGACGGATCATACGATCTTGCCATCCTATTCTAATATATTGATTAAACGCTGAGTGAAAAGGACGGACTGCAAGCAGAGTTGCCGTCGTTATAAAATTTATGCAAGGAGATTGCATAAGAAAATTATGTTTTCCCGGCATGTTTACGACACTAGGGATTGCAAAGGTCGGGATATTATCGATATTATAACTGTAAGGTCATCGCGCATATATTATAATTCATGCGTATTAGACTTGCTAAATCTCATAATATCGATCAAAACAAAATACCGCTGTAAACTAATGATCTTCATTATACTGAATTAACATAAAATGCAAATATTTTTTAGTATTTCCGTCGTAATATTAGGATCACTGAATAATACTTTAAAATGCATATAGAAAGCGTATAAAAAACATTAATTATTAAAATGCATGTTGGGGATTTCCATTTTAAAATCATTTTTAAAATACATGTAATTTGTATAAACAATAAAATACAAAATAACTCAAAAATAATAATTAATTTATCATCTCACACTAAAAATAGCGTCAACCAAGCTAAAGGAAAACCCAAAAAGACCTTTTTCATACTCTACTGAAAGCTTCTCGTAAGGATTAATAAACGATACTTTGCAGCCAAGAGCCATATAGTATTAGGTCCTCGATGTAAGACCGAATAATCATAGACCAGTCTTTAATAGCTTACTTACGCTTTCTGTACATGACACCATAGAGGAGAACATAAATTTTTTTTTAAACAAAAATTACAAATTAAGCAATTGCATAGACATAACAATTAATCAAATTCTTTTAAGTTTTACCATTGACCGCGCAGCGAATCCTGGTTAGACCTGTTGAATTTGTAAAACACATTTATTGTTTGAATTTACGTCATAAGTTATCTCGATTTAAATAAATACTACGTTTGTATATGGTGTAGAACGAGTTTTTTTATCGACGCAGTAATTAATAGACGACAAAAAATGCTATGACGACGAAATAATGATGCTATAGAACAATAAGGCATGATTTATGTTATATTACATTGCGTTGCAGTAACGTCACACATTATATATAAATATATATGCATGTGTGTGTGTCCCCTTCATGGACGGATTCTATCTTGTGTTTTAGCCTTGTATGGTGGGCAGTAGCGTAGTGTGTGACGGCGGCGGTTTAACCTCGGGCGGCACTTTTAAGAAAATAGTAGTGGTAGACGAAATTATTATAAGACCAAACATATAAACTTTTACTTTTAAGGGGGCGACAGTAGTTGACCATTTTTTTTGGTCGAGGAGATTTCCATAAGGCAAGATATGTATAAACTTTTAATGTAGCGGCAACATTTTCTTCCGTCACGCTCGAAAATTTAGTTTTTAAATTTTAAATTATTAATAAATTAAAACCATTTGCAAAAAGCACTAGAATATAAATGATGACTTATTGGACATTGTCTCCTTATATGACGTGTTTTACATTACATAACAAACAATTAACTTTGCAACATCTTTTGTTGTTCAGTCAGAGTCAGAATGACATCGTAAAGGGCATTCAAGTATGAAATCTCTTAGATATTTCATGTGATATTAATGTTGTACAGTATTCTTGCTTCCAACTGCTTCATAGAAGAGGTTTTTTTAATAGATTCTCTTTAATATTTGACTGCCCCGGTGGGCGAGTCGCTAGAAGCTCAACTGCCGATCGCAACGTCCTGGATTCAAATCCCGGCTCGGGCACTACTGGAATTTTCGAACTTTTAGTAGTGGCTCGAAGTCTGGATATGTGCCCGGTGCATGGCAATACGCTCACCACCTACTCCATAGTGGAACGTAGACGTAACTGGGACGTAAATATTCAACAAATTACATTTAAATATATAAGGCAGTGCATTTCGAGTGTAATAAACATTTCCTAGCTACAATTACAATTCCTCTGACTAGGTGGAATGATGATATGTGCAGTGTCTGGTAGCAGTTGGATGCAAAGAGCTGAAGATGGAGCTCAGTGGTGTGCTATTGGAGAGGACTTCATAATTATAACTGCATTGCCTAATTAGATATAAAAAATAAAATAAAAACGTAAAATCACGCCTGTAATCCATGAAGAGGTAGGCAGAGGAGTATAGAACAATCCCACGTTTCACCAGTTACGATTAAGTCCCACTATGGAATGGGTGGTGAGCCTATTGCCATGCATCGGGTATATATCCAGACCACGAGCCACTACTAAAAAATATAAATTAGAACATTTTAGTAGTGCCCGACCCGGGAATCGAAGCCAGGACCTCCCAATCGGCAGTCACATTTGCAACCAACACGACCAATGAGGCAGTCAAGTCAAAAAAAACATCAAAATACAAATAAGCAGTTAAACACAAAAAAATATTTTGTTTGAAAAAATTGATTTTGTCTCTTACTTCCTAAAAAACATGGCAATATTTGTTGTGACGTCAGTACAATATTGTAGGTATGATCTTCCCATTACAGAATTGATTGTGTGCACATTACTATATGTTAAATGATTGCGTGAAGCACGCAAAAATTACGTATACTTATAAATTTTGAAGCGTTACAAAAATATAAGAACACGCGAGACGAGGACGATAAGGTCGTAAGCGCCGTGCAGAACGAGTGAAATGCATTGAATCACACAGTTAATTTTGTATAATTAATTAATTTCTGTTATCTGATGAAATATATAGGATTAATCTTATTTAGATGAAGCATTTATGATACTTAATGAAGTTTTTTAATGTAAATTATCAATTATTATTTTACTGATTAAGAGCATAATGATGCCAGCCAAATCTAACTGACAATAAAACACTCAAATGAACTTTTTTCGAACACATTTTAATGGTACCTATTCTTCGTATAATTCGACCAAAACCCGAATCAAATAAGAAAAACAAAAGACAAAAACTCAAATTACCCAAAAATTTATTATCAGTTCCTCAATTACCAGTTTCCTCACTATTAACCAAACTAATAATTCTACTCACGCAATCTTAATTTTTCATAATACTTAGTAGTTTAAAATGCATCTGCAAAAAAGTACCATCTCAAGATGTCGTTGTAAAAAAATACCACAGGTCATATTTAAGATACTAAAATAATATTACGAAGCACGTCAGGTACTGTAAAGATACAAACATTTGGGACTGTCTCCTCTGTACATACCCGTAAGACACCTAGCGTGACGATATAATAAGAATTCAAATAAAACTTACTGCAATGTCGGAGTAGGCAGCTTGAGGAGTTTTTTATCTTGTTCTGGCGCATGATCTCCTTTATCATGGACCTCATCATCCGCGTCAACCGTCATCTGGAAGGTTTGGCTGAGATTGCTAGGTATCACATCTGTCGTCTCATCATCATACGTAGGTTCTTCTTCAGCACTCGCGTCGCCCAACACGAACCGTTTGGAGGTTCTTCTTTTCAGCATATTGAACAACTCTCTTATGTAGTACGCTATCTTGGATTAAATAACTCAGTACATGTGTAATATCATCAGACGAACAACTTCACTTCACATGTCACACAAAATTTGTTTTCACTTTTCACGACACACTAATTGAAGAAAAATATGCTTTTTACTGTGAGATAATTAATTTTGTCATAATATACATTGACAATATAACTGAACTAAAGGTAATAGCGACGTAAACGTAAAGTTTGGATAACGTTATCAAACAATAAAAAAATATAATCTTGGCGTATCAATTGATTTCATATTAAATTTGTAGTAAAGTGAATCATCCACTTTCCTATGTAATAAAAATAATAATCAACTGTTCAAATACAGATTTGAGCGATATCAGATATTTTCATATTTTTTTTCGATAAGAACAGCAACGTACGAGTCACCTCACTATTTTTTGTTCCACTATTTGTGGCTGACAGTTTTAGGAGCGCTCTTGGGATACTACTAAAGTTTCATAATTATATGCAAGTATTCCAAACACATCAATTTTTTTTTCAATGTTAGATTTACTTTAAATTTTACTATTGAATTCCCGTAAGGTATCAACCTTGTTCATTTCAGGGCGGAGTAAGAATACATCCCCAACCACATGCCGGGATACAGGTGTCTTAAGAGGCGACTAAGCGCGGCGCTAGCAGATCGCGTTTAGCGCGTTCCGCCTTCGCACGGCTAAATGCCTTGGCAACCTATGATCAGCCGTATGGGCGGTGCCAGAAGCTGTGCTCTGCCATCCCCAATCCACACATCCAGTGTGGGGATTATGGACATAACCCGTCTGGGAAAGCCTTTATCCGGCAGTAAACTGCAATAGGCTGATGATGATGTTACTACTACTTGATAGTCTGCAGCCAGGCTTGCTATTTTATTAAAACGTGGTATCTACAACACAGGTATGTATCAACACTCATCAATCATATTTTCATCAACATCATATCCATATATGTTCAGAAAATAATTGTTGATTAAGTTGATTAAAACTTGTCTTGACAACCGATAGATATCTGTATTGAATATTATTAAAAAATAAATTTAGTGCGGTACTCAGTAGATGGGCCAATACTTTTTTCGTCATAATTTCCTTGTACGGTGGCGGTAGTAGAAAGGGTTTATTTTTATAGAAAAAAAAATCAAAATGGATAACTTGAAGCGTTGAAATTAAATTACTATTTTTTTTTAATCGTCAACCGTTTCTTTTACCAATATTATATACTAAAAACATTTACGTTATGCAACCTTTGCTCCATGTTACCTCCGTTCTGTGAAACCTCAATTCTATGTATTCTCAGTTCAACGTAACCTTTATTGTAGTGATAAATGTATGGGCTTATCAAGAGCGATATGCGAAATTTAGCACATGGCGCAATAACACCACAAACCTGTGGATATCCTTATCTTGACATCCGTGATAAACTCAGGTATGTATGAATTTTTCAATTGGGCGCGGAGGACCGAATCCAAAATATGGGTTTCAGAAAAAATGCTCCAAGGAGTCTCCAAGACGATTTTGATAAAATATATAATCAAATCTGCATACCCCGTAAGGGACCTGGCGTGAAGAGATGTATGTATGTATGAAGGCTAGCGGCCATAATACAAGTGTGAAGAGAGCCCGCTTAGGACCATACGTGCGCTGTTGCTTTCATCATATTAATTGTTTCCCAAAATGCAGACAAGAAGCCGAGCTTCGTCGAGGCGAGGCGTGCATGAGCTGCCATCATTATAACTGACGCAGTGGCCAACGAGCAGGCAGCAGGCGCAATAAGCCGCTGCAGCCCATACTCGGACCCGGCTTCGAGCAAGACGTTAGAAATGTGACCGATTGCTAGAAATCGTTCCCTTGAAGGAATTCGATTCGTTAACTCATACGTCCATGTATGTTTACACTGGTCGCGATGTATCTGACATACTTTAGGCGGCAAATATTTAATCTTCCAGTCTTTAAGTCATCACGGCCTTCACAGCTAAGTGTGTATACTTAGCAAATCTAATACTATGTATTAACATTTATAATACAGGACACAGGCATAATAATATTTTCGAATGACCGAACACTCGTCCAACTGCTCAAAAAATAGGCGAAGCTTTGGTAAGCATACATATAGAGTATATTAATATCAAAATCCATAGCGATCTGGATAATTTTAAACATACAAATGTTAGTTTCATCAATATTGTTAGAGCCATTTCTGAGTAACAAATTACATTACGTTTACCAATATACCTGTAATACCCGAAGAGGTAGGCAGAGTAATGTAGTACACTCCCACGTTTACATAATACATATTTTTATTAGTCTAGTGGCCAGTACCTGGTCGCTGTTAACCTAATAGTTGTAGTACGACCGAGTCCGAGCAAAAAATTGTTTGATGAATGCGAGTATGTAGTTTGTGCGGAAGTAAAATTATCGTCTTAAGTAAACAATGAGTAAATTCTGGTTGATTCTGCTCACCAAATTACATACATTACATGGTACATATGTCACTTGGGATCGGATGGCCGTATCATATACACAAAAATAAAACTTAATGAAATAAGATATTTACGAGAACTGCAAACTTAAAACTATGACGACACCTACATATAGTTATTAACGTTTTCGTTTTTGCTGACCGTATTGACGGGCGCTTATGACGTCACAGCTGCCGTCATCACACTTGAGCAAGTCGAAGTATACAATATATTGTGATTAACTGATTATTATCTATATACATTTGACGATACATCTCTAGTGTGGATCACCGTGCAATTGCTACGCAGAAGGTGCGGGTTCGAACCCCGGCCAGAAGAATATTCTAATGATACATTTACATATGTATTCTTTATCGTT
>DWDU01001280.1:0-15095 GCA_018245575.1 Jemadia suekentonmiller
GAAACGTGGGAGTGTTCTACACTCCTCTGCCTACCTCTTCGGGGATAACAGGCGTGATTTTACGTTTTTTTTTTTTTTTTACTTATAATTAAAAAAAAATATTTTAAAGAATTTGCACAGAAACAAATTAACTCATGATATTTCCATCATCGTTATAAATAGCGAGAAATATGTGATATTACAAAAATGCTTATAACGTAGTCACTTAAGCGAGAGTACATGCATATCGAACCGCAGACATTCCGAATGGAAAGCAAATATTTAAGCCACTAAGTCATTTCTATTACATAAAAATTCATAAAACGGTTTTAATTATCCCATATTAATAACAGCTTTTTAAAATCAACCGATATTTACTTACATAACAATAATAATAAGGTCGTAATTTTCGTGACTACAATTATTGTCTTTCCAATGGCACTCAATGTTAATATAACGAATCGATGAACCTTAAGCCGTAGAACATAAGAGCTTTAATAGCTTATCTTCTTAGGAACAAAACGAGGCCTCGGCCGGCCTCAGCTTGCGGTAGGCGAGTATTGAGAGTTGTCATGTCGATGCTTGTACGTTACGCAATACGCGGGCGATTAAACAGTGTCCATTATCAGATTGTCGAGCAGGTACGACGAGGCACCAGTTTAATAATATCGAAATCTTAAACGTGCACTCAAATATCAATTAGGGCTTATAGTATTATTAATAATAATTTTATAACCTTTTATTAGCGCTTCACTGACGTTGCCAACTTCGCAATGACAGCCTGTTCATTGTCATTATCATCAAAACTTAGTCCCGTCCACTGGAGGACTTGCTTGCCGAGAGAAAGTCGGCGCACTTATTTCTCCGTAACGTTCTCTTGGATTTAACTATAACTTATTTTATTTTTAGAGGAGCAAAACTAGTAAAGAGATGAAGATGACAATGTTGCCAAAGTTGATAAAACTTTGAGAAACATAGACTCATTTAAAAGACTCAGCGAAATACAGCGCTATAGTAAAGTATCTAATATAATAAAAACCCATTTACTATTCAGTGTTATATGTATACATATTATCATGTTCACCAGAAGCCTTGAACGCTTAAGGAACGGTTATTGTAAAAGTATGTAGGTTTACAAGCTTAAATATTATAAAAATATCTCAACAGGAAGTTAGTAACTATTAAATTATGCATACGTCGAAAGTTGACGAATTATACTAACATGCACCTTAAGTGGTCACCGAAGTCCAAACGGACCTTGAATAGGCGGTTATAAAGTGAATATAAAGAACGGGCACACAGATATAATTTATGTATCTGACACTAGTGTGTCAGCACCTTAACATCGTACTAACACATATTACAGTTTTACTGTTAATTTTAACACTTTCATTATAATTGCTGCACGGTATAATCGGCGCGATCCACTTGTTTAGCGGTTAATAAACAAGGTTTATAAGTAATCGTTAATAAGTTAGCGGTTAATAAGTAAGGCCTAATATACTATGATTACTTGAACGTGTGACACAGGGGTGTAAGTGGCTTAGGTTAACCCAGCCTTCAGTTATCCGGTCTGTACGTAAACCACATCGGTCTGAACGCCGTGTTTTGGCTTTGTTTTTGGCTTGTTTTGGTTAACATAACATGTACAATTTATCAAAATATAGATTGACTGTTCGTGACCTAACTTACCATAGAGAACTTAGGCATATACCAGATTGCTGGTAATTTGTAGAACCCCACAGAAGCCGCGACGCCACTACTGGGACCAACTTATTAAAAACGTAACATCACCCCTATAATTCCCGAAGAGGTAGACAGAGGAGTATATTACGCTCCCATGTTTTACAGTTACTTTAAATCCCACTATATAATAAGTGGTTATCCTATTGCCATACACCGGGCACACTTCCAGACTCCGAACCACAACCAGAAAATCTAAATGAAAAGAATCCAATAGTGCCCAACCCGGAATTTGAACGCAGAACCTCCCGATCGGCAGCCGCGCTTGCAATCAACACGACCAACGAGGCTGTCAACGTATTAAACTGTCAACCAAGAAACACGAAACCTCATTATAAAACTCATTGTACGTTCAAACAGCGACTGTGCCCAATGTTGCTTAAATTTAGCAGCGTTATATTTACATAAGCAATACTTAGTAATGAGCGGCTCAAAAAAATATGGCAGTATAAAATGAGGGTGACAATTTAGCACATCAAAATACCTTTCGATTGTATACAATAAATGAGCTACGTGAGACAATATATGTCAAAATGGTTTTGCAAATGGCGGTGCAAATGTCAAACGTTCTGTAATACAACAAATGACCGGTGAAATAAATGGCATGGCGACAAACTGTACCACGATTATTTATGTCGATAAATACAACTCTCCTGCAACGGCCACGATTTTACACTGTTAATTAGTTAACCTTTCACAGAGAATTTTCTAGAACATTGAAGCATAAATAATAATAAGCATAAATAAATTGATAAATGACGATAACGCTGGCGTCGACAAAGACTGATATAAGTCGAACATACAGCGGAATGGCAGATGAAAGAATGATAAAATAGATATACCATTTAACGTTGATGGATGTAGGTACCAACCGAGACCAGGTTTCAATTATTGCGCCTAATAAAATCGGGGACAGGCTGATGGGTAAGTCAAAAGACTCCAAAACCAGCATGCGCTTATGAAGAGAATGATGAATGTAGAACAAACACGTTAGTAATGTATTTTTAAAATTTCGTATCCAGTTTTTAGAATATTGAGTCGTAGTCCACCATGTGACATAGAATTTAACATTGGGATCGTGGCCGTGTAGTACTTTTCTCTGCCTACTCCATCGAGATATACAGGCGAGAAGATAAACAAAGCTATCGTGGCCAAATAGCATAAAAGAAACCTTTATAATTTCGTCCCATTCGTCCTTGCGTATACCACAAGCACTACACACTATATCGTCGAAATTTAGAAGACAAGTATCTTCTACGAGCCAATATGAAAAGATGTAACACGGCACAAAAATCGCAACTAGACAACGTCTGTCGGGCTAGCTCGGGTATTTTACGCCACGAAAAATAGCTTATTGTAGTTGAAATTTTTAATTGTACACGAAAATCAACGTATAACATTTCGGTTGTTGTACACCACTTCCGCACCCAAATATTAAACTACACTCACATATATTACACAACATCAGCGGATGAAATGTTTGTAAGCCAACATGAATTATAGCAACGCAATTACTCTAAACACACATATATGTACATGAAATGTTAATTAAGTTTTCATCAAAAATTACAAAATTAAAGCTATTTTATGAAATATACACCTATTGCATGCGCGGGAATAAAACTGTCTTCGAAGCCGACGCACGCGTATAAAGAGAGTAATGAATGTAAAAGAAAAGAAAAGAGAAAAAGTCAGGTCTGTAAGGATATGGTCTTTAGCACCTTGTGCTCCCCGCCTATCCTGTAACGTACCTGGCGTAGTCATAATAATAATGACCTATTTCATCTCTACAAACTACACAGTACTTTAGTAAATACAATCTTATACCACAAAATCGTTATATTATTGTAATTGGCATCCGTTACACTTTACCTACCCGCAAGAGACTCGGCGTGACGCTAACAATAATATCAGTGATAAGGATATTGCGATAAACAGCCGCTATTGTACCTTTATTTATTGTAGCCCTATTGTAAATTGTCAGCGATAAGCAATCGAACTGTTTCCTGTTACAATTAGTCCAAGGACAATGTTCAATAAGGGCTCTTTCACACCAGCATATTTTCGGTGCGCCTTACGCATGTTTTGGCATTCGCGCCGAAAATACGCTCGCGTAAAAGAACCCAGCGCGCCGACGCTCATACGAGACTCGCGTGCGGCTCAGGTGCGCTTATATGAGCAAATTAAAATGACCTTATACGCACCGAAAATTCGCTTGTCTGAAAGAGCACTAAGGTTGAAAATAACTCGCGGTTGAAAATGAATTCACGACCACTGTCGGTACGCGTTCGAAAAGGTTACGAAATGTCTGGTGGGCAGGTTACATTCGCTGAACTTAGAAATTCGTATCATAACAGTCATATTTAGTAATGTTAACAAATATTTGAAAGTTTATTGTTCATAAAGTGCAAATGCTAAAATAATTAGACTTTCAATAGTTCTATTAATGAATAGATATTGTTAGCTAGGTTTATTGTATGACAGTGTTATACCTACGGACTGTAGATGTCCCGAGGGATTTATTAATTATTACAATCCTCATCAAAGTCCTGTGTTAATGTCGGTCGGTAACATAGGAGCCGGCATGAGCGGGTGCATTTACAACCCTCTGTAATAAAAGCAAATATACAGAAAAAAAAGAAATGTTTTCAATTAGCATTATTGTTCGAAATAAATAGTTTCTTTTTTTGAATTTTTTAATTCTTTTTTTAGTAATTAACGTATAGTGTGTAGGTTGCATTCCGTGATAATAATCCTGACGACGCACACAGCAAATCTACAACTGGCAGTGTACAGGAGGTACCTTATTACGTCATCATTAAATCATTATTATTATGTATCAGCGAACACACTATTCAAATGTTTAGTGTAATGATCATTGAGCGCAATAATTCAGGTAAATAGGTAATAATGAAAGTTTACTAAAACTATTATGAGCACGTATGCGGCCATAACTCTTGCTGTAACTATGAAGAAACGCTGGTAACCAGCTCGCAATGGTCATTTAATGCGTATTATTACTATAAATTACATGTATTATATGTGTGTTACATAATAATAATAATCGCGTGCAATGAATATTACAGAATACAATTCGAAGAGTTGTATTATTTAGTAGAGTTTTAAAAATTATAGGGACGTAAACGTGACTGGTGGAACGTGAAAATGTACTACATTCCTTTGCCTAGCTCTTCGAGATTACAGGCGTAATGTTACGTCATGCTAAACAAAGTTGAAAAAAACATTTTTGTATTATAACGACAATCTAATTTAATTCCGAAGCTACAGCACCACTACAGCTAATGATATTAAATGTCAATAAAAAAAATTGGCTAAAACTACACTCAAACATTACAGCATTTACCAAAATCATGAAAATCGTAAGCAACAATTTAAATAATAAAGAAACTGATTTGTTCTTTAAACAGAATTCTTTTGAACGCCTGCCATTGTTCACTTTGAATGTGTGTTCAGCGGAAAATTTATATTTCACTCATAGAAATTTTAATTGAACATTTAACTGTTCTCGCTTCACTTTATTCAATAATCACATTGACGGGCGTGGGATGTGTAGACGGATATATGTAAGGAAAACACATCAAAGGATAATAACGTGTCCCAATATTCCCGCGAACTGTCATAGAATTTTCCATTTCGCAACGCCGGGCATCGTGACACAGGCATTCCGGATTAAAATCTATTTTTCACAATCGCAGTCACGATAGCCGTTAAATGATTCTTTGTTCGAGTTGCTGGCAGATTACGTTAAATTTTGTCCATTGGCCGAACTGGTGCTTTTATGAAACGACCATTAAGCCATAGCGGCCCCCATTGTTATTGTAATTGCATTGCTAACCGAAAATAATTGTACTTAGGGTCTTATTATATTTCTTCATTTCTAACACTGCCAGTATTCATTAGTAAGAGCGATTTGGTCCCGATATTGAAACAAATATTGGACGTTAATATTTCACGTATTTATTATCACGGTTCTGTCTTAACAGGGACGCCAGTGTTGATCATACTTGATCCTAGTGCTGTGGTAAATTCTGAAGGTCGACAAAGATTCTGTTAGGTATTCCTCCAGCTTACATATTAAGCCTGCCTTAAGGACTGCCTCGTTGGTCGTGTTGGTTGCAAATGCGACTGCCGATCGGGAGGTCCTGGGTTCGATTCCCGGCTCGGATACTACTAAAATTTTCTAAGTTAGATTTTCTAGTAGTGGCTCGGAGTTTGGATATGTGCCCGACGCATAGTAATAGGATCACCACCTATTCCATAATGGGACTTAAACGTACCTCTTCGGGGATTACAGACGTGATGTTACGTTTAGATATTAAGAACTACCTGTTTTCCGTCTAATTAACGTGCTCTATCACCACAACTATAAATTATGTCATTCAATCCATAGAATTTTTATAGCCTCATTAATATATACCTTACTCAGTGGCTTATTAGAAACGACCATAAAATATTCTACAACCACAAAATGCATTATTATTCTAGTACGCGGTTATAAAAATATACAAGAACAAAACTGGAATATAAATGTAGGTACCGTTAGTGCGCTAGCGTGGGGCTTTCATTAAGTTTTTATTAGACTGTACTTTATTAGGCCAGCCCTGATTTCTCGGCAATTGTTGGATAGTTCTATGGACGTGCATTTAATATAACTTGTGCAATGAGATTTTAAGCCAATATGTGCTCTTTTTTTTTCAGGTGTGATATACTTGATTCCTGTTCAATTCCCGGGTCGGGCAATAAAGGATTTTTCTAATTGAGATTTTCTAGTTGAGGCTCGGAGTCTGGATTTGTGCCCGGTGTATGACAATAGGCTCACCACCTATTCCATAGTGGGACGTAAACGTCCGGGTCGGTGAGACGTGGGAGTGTACTACACTCTGCCGACCTCTTCGGGGATAACAGGCGCGATGTTACTTTACATACTTAATTGGTAAGACAAACAAGCAAATGCGTTAATCGAGTTACTTACCTCTAAGTAAAGCGATCGATTTTTTATGTTTTCTACTTAAATGTATACATTTCTCTCGCGAAAGTGACGTCATTGCCTTGATTGAAAATAAATTCTTTAAACGTACGACACAGTACCTGCAGCCTTCTTCATCAGATTTCAGATGGCACTAAAGTACAAGTAATATTGTTATGATCAGGCCAGGTCTCTAATAGGATAGATAGAGAGCAGCGAGTGAAATTATCTATTTTCTTCCAGACCAAATATGCTATGTATTTCTGAGCTTAATAATAAAAGTAAAAGTTCAAAATCAAAATTCAAACGTCGATAAGTTTAATTACAAGTGTCGATGAATTTAATTACAAGTGTCGATAAATTAAATCACACGAGTGTAATATCAAAGTTCGATTCCAGGCTTCGAATAATAAATGTATTATGTCACACAAATACTACTATCTGAACATACACACATACATTCGTAGTCACACATCATACATACATTTATGCACATACATACACACCTGCCAATAATAGCCGCCGTTTTATTCAACGTTAAAATAATTAATGATATAAAACATTTTATTGTAATACTTATAGTGGCTATAAACACTAATAGTAAATGAGCCGTTTCGTGAAGCAATAGAAATCAAATGAGACTAGTTCCGACGTTATGTCAGAGTATTAATCATTGTTATGGCGGTGCGAAAGCTATTTTAGTACCTAAGCGATACACTAAAGTGTAATCTAAAGATCTTTCACTTAGGTATGCTAGCTGGGAAGCAGGCTCCCGTGATGTGTGCGAACATCTGTGAATTTGTCGCAACATTGACTAATGCCGGAGTTCTCTTTGATGTCCACGTTATATGCATTGGTACTCACTATTAGTCATGCATTTTCTGGTTTTGAAACAAGGTGCGCGTTACATAACACACGGATTCACAGATTGACTAACAATAGACGATTTGTATGGCAAGATATAATACTATGGAACCTTATGTAGATTTTTTGATAATAATAATAGATTTATGTGTGTATATAATAATGTTTGTTTGTATGTATATAAAAGTGCATAGTTTTTTAGACTATTTTTGGTATTTGCGTAACGATTTCTGAGATGGTTTCATCAAAGTATAATTGTACTTCATGTAGCTTCAATAAAATAAAATCTACAATTTATTATTGGTGTTATAATGTATAAACGTAACATAATGTATAGGTATTTAGATTTTCTGTTTATTACTTTATAATTTGTTAATGGATTTTTTTTGGCTTTTAAATGTACTTAATGATTATTATTTTTAGTTTATTATGTATTAGTATTTATTATGCCAGTAGGTGCAATGAATACTTTGTTAACAATTTTAATTTCTCTATAAGTGAATTTATTGTAGCTGTTTAGAGCAATAAAGTCTTATACCATAAAACTGGCATAAGAACATTAACAAACATTGCATATGACTCAACAATGCATGAAGATTACACAAATTTATAGCCCCGGATACATGTGGCTACAAGAATAATGAAACATATTGTTTTCTGTACAAAAGTTATGCGCACTATGCGCTAATAAAGTTTTAATGTATGTATGTATATACGAAAAAAAATACGTTATTTGTTATACTTTTTTTTTTTTTTTTTTTTTTTTTTTTTTAATGTATATACAGATTGGAAACAGATAAGTGCCGGAGCCACCGGACCGGGATAAAAATACTGCTAAGCCGTTACGTCACGTGACACTTACAATGCATAGACAAGAGATGTTTAATTGTAGACCATAGACAATGACACTTGCTTCTTTTTTCAACGTTATTGTCTTTTCCGCATACGCGCGTATATTAACACTAATTATATGATGTTTAGGCTTATTTTACTGTCTCATTAGTCTAGTCATTGTAAGCGCAGCTGCTGGTTCAAAGGCCGAGGCTCCTTTATTGGGTTTTTCTATTTCTATTTTCCCATTGGATCCTATTATTGAGTTTTTCTATTTCTATTTTCCCATTGGATCCTATTATTGAGTTTATCTATTTCTATTTTCCCATTGGATCCTATTATTGGATTTTCCAACTTGAAATTTCTAGCAGTTCGGCGGATTCTGTATTTGTGTCTTGTCTACTACTTCATAGTGGGCGGTATAACTGGAGAAACGTGGGACTACATATCTTCGGGGAAAAACAGGCATAATTTTATGTTTCATGCATGGTTTATTATAGTTTCAGTTCTTTTTTACACTGTATCAAAGTATTTGTTACTCCGTATTTTTTGTCGACCCTGTACTTTCTTTTTCAAGTGTGTATTAATGTAGTTTTAAATCATACTTCACGCAATTGTCTTTCACACGTATTTGAATAGTCTCAAATTTTGCGACGTATAAAATTAAATGTTCATTAAACAAATTTCATTTACTTACATAATCGACCAATTACATACAAAAACATGACTGTGCCATATCTGTATGTACATATAAATTATTTTTAAAATAATTATATTACTGGCCCACAGTATGAAGCATTTAATTACATTTTGCATAAAATCCGGTAAAAATGCAAACCTGCTTTATTCACCTTCGCCGTCAACATTTAAACATATCTCCATGGTTAAATAGAAGAGAAAAACTTGTATGGACGGCTATGTAGGCGAATGTGTCAATTAAGTCATTAAGCCTGTTTAAAACGCATGTGACGTCACAGCTCGATGTGACGCCATCTATCGCCGCGTAATGAAAATTCGCCCTAGGTTGTTCTATTCGTGTCTCTCTGTGAGCTCAAAGTCAGTTAATTAAATTACCTTAAGTCAACAAGGCTCGATGCCTGCAGCTAGCGATCCTGCTCGGAGACTATCAAAGGAACGATAGCCCTTCATACATTTCCTTTGAAGCGTATCAACTAAGTTGTCTAGTTTGAAGTATACATCCCTAACCATATTTTAGAGAACTGCTTTTGATTTCCTTTCCAGTGAAACCCAACGCGGCTGTCATAACATTTGGGTGTGTAAATTAATGACAAACTGTAACGAATAATGTTAATTTTGTCTGTCTTTACAAATATCAATGGCTTCGTGTGGAACTAATTCTTTTTTATTATCATCATGATTAACCTTTGGACGCCTGGTTTAAACTCACACTCTCAGAATGAAAAGGGGTGACGCAGGCTAGGAACGGATTGGCAGACTTTACCCCCTTGCAAAATATTAGAGAACTCTTAGGTGTGCAGATTTGAACCCCAGAACTCCCTAGTGGGAAGCTGAATTCGAAACCACTAAACTATCTCAACGCATTTGGCTCGTAGATGGGAGTCCTCGAGCAACAAATTTCCACTAGAGATTGACCTGGTTGGAGGTCTTATGTAATGTATCTTAGTGACTTAATATATCAAAATGATATATTAAGTCACTAAGTCACTTAATATATCCAGAAAATTCATATGACCGCCAGAGAGCAGCGTTGTGAAGCGACTTCCACGCTTAACTCATTTACAGGACAGGCCTGTGCCCAGGGACTGTCCGTAAAAAGACTTACAGCTTACTTAATGTATCAATTAAATAACCAAAGGATAAACAGAGTCAAAATTTTAAAAATAACGTCACATATAATTCTTTGACGTGCATTGCTGATTATAACATAAACCATCATTGAATAACACTGAAAAGCTAGCAATGTACAACCAAATTGCCATAACTCCTCACAGCGAACGCAGTGGCGGGGACCACCTCATTGGTACATAGATCGCGTAGTCCATCTAGATCCGTTAACACTTTCGTTCTCAACATTCTGATGTGGCATACGGGTTTCTATTGATTAGAAATTGCCACTTCGTGTGGTACGTGTGTTGACGTCATGGCTCCCTACGATTACATATTAAATGTGACATGGATTACTTGTGATAATATATGTACATATATACATATATGTACGTACATACGTGTGGGTTAAGTTACAAATTTCATTCTCGTTGCATTCAATTGAATATTTAACTCTCGATTTGTATTCGTGTCACACTTATTTTATAAGAGGTATTGAATACGTTAATTTTATGAGACATCGTCAATGAAGATCGATCTATCGATGTAGGTCTTAAACGGAGTAAATTTAAAAATCGAATTGGACAATATTTGAAAATAGATAAATGATGACGTCGTTTAAAAATGATTTATGGAATCGGACGTTAAGGGAAATATAACAAAACGTTGTTTCTCTATAATTAACGAATTCTGAAAAACTTGAAAACAGCTTCTCTGTCAGATTTGAATGGTTGTGATTCCTTGGAAAAAATCGCATGTCGGGCAATATTAAATTTTTCTAAATTCCATTTTCTATTAGCGGCTTGGAGTCTGGAAATGTGTCCGGTGTATGGCAATAGGCTCATACATTCCTCTGACTACCTCCTCGGGGATTACTGGCGTGATGTTACTTTTTCAAGTAGTACTACATTTTTATTCAAAAAACTTAAAGAAAAAATATTTATTAAATATCCAGTTAAACCAAGTTCACCTTCACAACGCGCACCCAATTACATATTATAACAGCATTTCAAAAAAGCGCTTTCCACCGTCCAAAATAGAGTGTAACAATAATTATAAATTCAAATGGCTTGCTTGTTTAGCAACCGTTCTATGTATTATTTTTTAGACATTCTCGCTTATTAGCCTGTATATCCAATAGGTTTTTTTTATCTAATCAAAGGTGTCATCTCATCTAAGTTATGCGATGTTCGCATTACATTACGCTTTCATGTCACAATTATTATAAAACTCTACCAATTATGAGTCCATGTATTCGTAGATAGCCTACATATCATCAACATTGGGCATTTGCAATGTAAAATTTGAGGCGACCCGGTTGCTCAGTGCGTGGGAACACACCACGGAATTGCTCAATGAACATAGTGAACGTGAAAAGTAGCGTACACGGGAACTGAACACGGGACTCCCGATTTAATTAGCGACCTTAAAATATACCTCCGTAATACTTTCAAATTTTCTGTTACCACAAACGACTTACGCAAACACAAGTCAATCATATCAGCACAGAAGCGTGAGCGAGACGTATTTGCATAATATCAATATAGTTAGCGCTTATATTCACACTGAACTAACTGTGTCAAATCACCACTGAATTAATGTAATTTCGTAGCCTTGACAAATGAGCGATTGCGAGGCAAATTCACAAGTGTTCCTGTTGATGGTGTTTTAAACGAAACCAGTTCACAATTTCGACAAAATTCAGCGTCAATGTTCGCGTTTAAATTATGTCCTTATGACATGTACGTTACTTCATTACGCTATTGCATTGGTAAAAGTAAATTTAAGTAGTTGTTTTTCCTTTCAGCGAATATAACTTTCAAATAGCCTTTATCGTTTTAAAATTCATGATATTTGAAAGGCTGTAGATGCCGGTAGTAGATGTATTGCAAATAAATTGCAATACAATACCTGTTTCAGTCCTTAGACGATTGAAAATTTTGTGCGTGCGTATCGCGCGGCAACGGAAAGGGTCCCTTGCTTTTAACACCTGCGTTTGATAGAAAGACACTCAAGAAAATTAACGTCCACTCCAGCCCCAAGCCAACTGTGAAACTATAATGTACTGTAGCCAGAAAAAATGTCTTTATTGGTGACATTTTAAATATTGCAACTAAGTTAATTGTGTTCACCACATATCCTTACCGTCACCTTCACTTGACTGGTAAAGAATTCCATCAGACATCAAGTGCTCTGTTGTAACTAAGCTTAACAATATAGGATAAATGATTACATCGATTGTCAATGGTCGCAAGAGCAATTGCTGATCGAGCGGTCCTAGTTTCAAATCGCGGATTTTGCTTAGATTTTCTAGTAGAATTTCTAGTTGTGGACCAGTCTTAATGTATGGCAATAAGGCCACCTATTCTTCAATGTTGGGAGTTAACTCTAACTGGTGAACATGCTACGCTCCTTTGCCTACATCTTCGGGGATAAGAGGCGTGATGTTACGTTTTAACGAATAAATAAATTTACTGTTCAGCCTTATTTTTTTATTTCATTAAACGTCAGCTTGACAGTGCGCCTAAATGATCCTAATACTTGAAGAAAAAACTACAATTATTGTGTATCTAATTTCTGAGTGACAGCTGCTAAGTTTCCTGTCAGATATGAATCTTTCAGACTTAAATAATTTAAATCAAGGCTATGTAATACAAACGGCTCAATTAACGAAATCCGCAACACTCCGACAGCGGACTGAGCTTCTGTTTATACGGCTTGTATTATTCATTGGTTTCATGCAGGGATTATAATACTTCAGCAAATGATACGCCTGCGTGATTGACAATCTAATGTAATACAATTTCAATGTACACTTACAATTACTACCCAAAACGTTAGCGATTACGTTACTGCCTCCACCGCTATAGTCAGTTGATATTGCCACTGATAAAAAAAACTGGTACCTACAATTCCATATCGACACGT
The DNA here is from genome assembly GCA_018245575.1 of Jemadia suekentonmiller. NCBI lineage: Eukaryota > Metazoa > Arthropoda > Insecta > Lepidoptera > Hesperiidae > Jemadia > Jemadia suekentonmiller. The sequence continues at coordinate 13,139 of DWDU01001280.1, forward strand.
TTTCCTTGTAAATACATAAATACATTTTAACCTAATTGGGGTTTAAAAGTTGCTCCAGTAGAATTGCAGAGAAATTTCAATAATAAACTTAACAAATTCGTTAGTTTAAGTAACCTATGAAAATAATGAATTAAGACTAATATTATAGTCAATTATAATTTCCCTATAAACAGTTCTTTTCATACGCAGACTTCGCGCGCTTTAGCGAAGATTATGAAAATCTCTTAGATTGTATCACGTTTTCCATCACCAGTAAAAGTCCTCATTAAATTTACATTTACTATGGATTTTATATTAATGTTGAGAATCGACATGACTCTAATCTGCCTCTAACCATACAGAAATAAACTTTGTACTACAAGTTAATATTATACGCTATCTCAAGCATCTTGGAACGTATAGAACAAGTCATGACGCAGCGAAAGTTACACCACAAGTTTATCTGGTGGAGTACCAATTGATCAGCAAGACTTCCGCCTCAGCCAGTCGCTGTTGCCCTTGTGACTTGGTACACTGTGAGATCAGATACACCCAAGGCCGTCTACCGGGTTGCGCATGGAACTACCTTACATTACAATTATGTAGATATCTAATACAAATATGTTAGGTTAGCGTTTGACCTCTGTACCGCCTGATGGAAAGCGCAAATGCGTCCTAAGATATTGCATTGTATATAAATATATTTTAGTAGAACATCATGATTATCATCCGGCCAAAGCTCGACTCGAGCCTATCCAATATCACGCCACTGACTTTGTTTACAACCACTATCACCCATTTTGCGTATATTATCACTTCTCCTAGCTGTGAGGTTGTACGCTACAAAGACTCATAATAGGTGACGATAGTTCGTTAACACCATAGGAAGATTTATTGTGAGTGAAAAAAATTATTTAAAAAAGACAACATAAATAAATCACAATATAATCGTGCTTACGTACGTGCGCGTATATTCATTTGCATTATTATGGACCTCCATAAATTAATTTAACATTAAAAAGTCATTAAACTGTCACTTAGATCCCTTAATTTTTTACGTAGCATGCTTTTAACATTTATTCATTTAAAACTTTAGCCGGAAGGGACAGGTGAAGCTACTGAGAGGTTGAATAAATAATATCGTTGAGTTATTTAAGATATTTAGAGGTTTAAGCTGTTAAGAAACTTGATCTATTGAGAGACAGGCTCTTGTGAGATTTAAGCTGTTGAAAGAGCTGATCTATTAAAAGATGGGCTCTTGAGAGATTTAAGCAGTTGAGAAAATTAAGCTGTTGAGAGATTAGCTGTTGAGAGACTTAAACTGTCAGAGAAAATAGGCTACGGAGTAACTTAAGTTGTTTAGCTATTTAAGTCGTTAAGAGACACAATAGATTAGGCTCTCAATGGAGACTTAATCTACTGAGACTCTTAAGAGGTCGAGAAACATAGGGAAACCTAAACTTCTGTGTGTGTTAATAAGATAAGTGGTATTAAATACAGTGGAAGGGATCGAAATTAAATAAATACATTAGCAATATTGTACAGTATACGCACCTGTGAGCAACACATGTGGCCCATGAAGGGATCGAAAGATATTAGATGGATTTTCCTCATATCTGTAAATATTGCCAGAACCAGAACACGTTGGAAGTTGAAATAAATTAGAATCATCTTATATATGAAAAGCTGTTCATTAAAACGAGACTAAAAGTTTGTTCATAGATTTTTATTTCAGCTAAATATTGGGATTCGGTTGGACACAAATTAAATTAAATTTTGTTAATGCCCATCTTATATATATAAAATTCTCGTGTCACAGTTTTCGTTGCCATACTCCTCCGAAACGGCTTGACCGATTTTGATGAAATTTTTTGTGCTTATCCGGTATCTATGAGAATCGGCCAACATCTATTTTTCATCCCCCCAAATGTTAAGGGTGGACCACCCCTAAATTTTTTTTTTTATTTTTCAGACAAAA
>DWDU01001281.1:0-15091 GCA_018245575.1 Jemadia suekentonmiller
AACTGGTGAAACGTGGGAGTGTTTTACACTCCTCTGCCTACCTCTTCGGGGATTACAGGCGTGATGTTACGTTACGTATGTTACTATTATTAGAAGTACCCATTGTATACGATGGTACTTTCGCACCACTTTTGACAATATCCCGGTTAAAATGAATACCATAAAATACCGATAACAAAAAAGACACGATAATAAAACTATGTTAGTTGTAGTTTATCACAATATGTCACTGTTTCAACAGCAGCTTATCTTAAAAGTCATAAAGCTTTGTAAGCTAAGCTTTGTAAAATGTCTCTCAATGGCCTCGCATATCAACAGTCACTGATTGACAAAAACATTCTTATTGTTTTGAAATAAAATTATTTGTACACTTATTCTACCAGATGTTACCCGCGCGTTCCGATTCGCATAATAAAAATATGAGATAATAATTTTATTATTTAATTCATTCATTTTCTTACTGGGACATCACCGCACGCGGCCTTCTGATGCCAAAAGCTTGTTTTACGGTTAGCAGACCTTGAATAATGACATATAAATATATACTTATAAAAGTAGACTTTTTTACTTGAACACAGAACAAATACTTGTGCTCAGAACAGTAATATTCATTGTTGGTGGGAGTCGAATGCACGACTCTCCGTGCAACAGTCAAGTTACTAATCATTGCACTATTCAGTTGAACAATTCTTAATATTACTTTTTGAAAATTATATAAACTCAAATTCAAAAGTAATAAATCGATATTTTGATGAGATTCAATAAAATTTCATGACAATCGATTCTACTGTGAAAACGTAACGGACAGATAGACGGACAGTAACTTTAGTATTTATATAATTATTATGCATTAATATGTCGAGGTATGAGTCCCGGGGGCATGTGTATGATGTAATTTTTCAATGAAATTTAAAAAAAAGGCGCGGTACGCCGCGGGGTTACTTGTTAGGGCGCGTACACAATTTACTGTTATAAAACAATCACACAAACGGCCAAACCTACACCGAAGAGATCATTTTTATATTAATGAAATAATAAACAAGCTGCCTTATTCGATTCGCAACTTACACCGCTTCAATGATTCGCAAGCCTCATAATGAGTGGATAATACATTGCATGAATTTAACGACTGCAATGGAAATGATGACCATAATATTTTTCGCGTGCAGCGCCTTAAAGAGTGCGTGTCGCGCTCCGTTTAGCCGCAATTGTGCGAGCTTCGTTGGTAGCAACTGCCGTACGCGAAAAACAAAATCCGAATCCGTAAAATGTCGTAGCACCCTAGCACGCAATACGCAAAGCCGAGAAAAGTTCATTGAAAACGAAAGAAGGACAGCGGCCAAGTAGTTTCGATAACAATAATTTATGTATGTAGATATAGGAAAGATAAATGTTAAACTTACAACACGCAGACATCCACTTTTTTCTTGCGTGGCTTGCGCTTGACGCCGCCTACCGAAGCCTACCGCCTTCGCGTTCGACGCGAACCTATGACGTCATCATAGCGAGGTGCCTAGTTAACTTCTGCCGGTTATAAGCACTATATGCATTGGCCGTAACAGAAATCGTTTATTCAAGATAAAAAAAAGGCGTCCGATTAAGCGGCTTACAAAACATTGCCATTTTTTATTTAGAGTGTTATTATGCAATGAAAATTACTTAACACGTATAAAACTGGGTATTATAACTGTAAAAATGCATGACTTTAATTCATTATTGCCATCAACACATCGTTTCGTATTAGGATTATATATCACTATCATGATAAAGTTGTTTCTATATGACGATTAAGATAAATATCTTATGGAAACCCACACGTTAAGAGTTCTCGACATCTGAAGCGATCCAGCTCGTGTCTGGTTCGACTATGGCCTTGGTTTTTTCATTCTGAGAAAACCTGAAGGAATAGATCTACCACGCTGGAGAAACGTGGATGAACAGACTATAAAAGGGCAGCTGTTAACAATGCTGCATTATAAAACCACTACGTACTATCCCTGTTACTATTTAAACGTAACATCACGCCTGTAATCCAAGGGAAGGTAGACAGAGGAGTGCAGTACACTATCACGTTTCATTAGTTAAGTTTTACATCCTATGATGGAATAGGTAGCGAGCCTATTGTCATTCACCGACCACAAGTCCAGACTTCGAGCGACTAGTAGAAATTTCAATTTAGGCAAATCTAACTGTACCTGTCTCGCGGATAGGACCCAGGCCTTCTCGATCAGCAGAGGTGCTTGACTCTAGCAACGAGGCAGTCAACTAATTGCCACTTAGTAGTATCAAATTACGAGTTACTGCTTGGAAGTATACAATACACGTGTATCGCGTATGTTTTTATTTGCACACACAAACGCACACGTATGTTTTTTCAAGTGCACACAGCACTAAACATTAATTGAACACTTAGTAAACGATTTCATTCTTTTTTTAATCGCATATGGCAACACATTAAAATTCGTTTGGTATATCCGATCAATCGTTCCGACGCCATTAACATTTTTATGTCAAGCATTGACATAAACCACGTTAATAGGCCAATAAAAAAATGTCGGTGTATTTGTATTTATTTGTAGCCATTGAGTATGTTTATTAATATTTCATACAGTTCAGATTTTAATTACAAGTAAATGTTAATGTATTTTAATTTTTAATACCGTTTTAAAAAAAAATATACTATTAAAAAAATATTAAATACCGTTACAGTTCCTCTTCTAGTTTTGTTAAATAGAGACCTGTATTAATTCTTGATTTGTTTACTCAACAGCAACAAAATTATGTATATATATTTTTAGCAGATCACATTCGAATAATATGGCAAATTTAATTGGAGGGTCGTTTTCATTTTGCTGAAACTGCTAAGGGTTGTTGAGTACTGGAAAGGCTATTAACGCTCGTTCAGAATCGAATTAAAATAGGGAAAATTGTAATTTTAGGTTGTAAGCGTAATCCTACCACTGCCCACCTGTGTGATCTTTAATTTTAAAAGTTTAAATTAAATTTTAAATTAATTAAAGTGCTCTAAATGTTATATGTAGATTTCAATAGAAGTGGATGTAACTGTTCCCAGTGACATGTGTCATTGACCTCCAACATGACTCCACACATATTTGGGCCCACATGTACGCCCACGTGCTGTTGTGAGTGCATAGTTTTGCAACGATCTAGAATTTTCTATTACTTAAATTTGTACCGTTTCGCCGTCTTTTGTTGCCCAATCGTTGTATAATCGATTTAAAGAGTTTATTGACTTTTTCCATGCTGTATATTTAATTTTTTGTTTCTTTTATATTGCTTGGTACATTTGCAGTTGTACCTACTTCACGCATTACAAAAATTATTGTCCGTTCTCGTAGACATCCGTTTTTTCTACGTTAATCATTGTGACGCAGAGATTTTTTTAGTGAAAATTGTTTTCACCATATAATCTAAGACCGTGTGATTTCAATATAGAATAATATAAAATAAATCGTTGCATGGTTTCGTAACATCACGTGTTGGTCGGATGAGTTTATTTGGCGATGTTCGATTAGGCCAGTGAGTTCTCGAGTGAGCCGCTAATTCACTCACGAATCACGATGTTTGCTGATACAGGTGTTTTGTTAATACACTAACATGTTACAAGTTATAAGCGTGGAGCGCTTAATGTCTCGTACATATTTGGCGTTTTGGAGCGCGTTTCGATACTGCGCGCTTTAACAACTACGAAGTTCACATGCATTGCGTTTCGTTACTATTGTGCACTGTGAAAGTGATACTTTCATGATATTTTTTTTTAATTTTTAATAGTGGAGAGGCTGACCACAATTTGGCTAGTGGTTGCAGCGAGTTAGCGCACTTGCCTAGATGTTATAATCTTGAAAATAATGTTCATGTATTTATTTTTTAATATATTTATACATTTTTTTATATTCCAGGATCTCTTATTTTGTCTGCACCGATAAATTTTTTTTTAGATATCAAAGTTGATGATATAGTTGTTGAGATAGTGTTCAAAAATAAACAAAACTCATCTTTGTAAAACTTTGCATAAAGCAAATCAGTCAAAACGTTTAAATTTTTTCTTTCCTTTCGTAAAAAACCCCTCATGGAAACATTTAGGTATTGTTCCTAAAATGTTCTATACAATTATTGGTTTTTATTACATTTGTAATAAAAACCAAAAAACAAATATCGAGTTTGTCGTTTAACTCGATAATAAAATTGGCACAATCAAATGTCGCAGGCTATGTTAATATGACACGAAACCATTGCTTATGTAATGACACGCTTGTAAGAGTTTGGAACGGAAAAGTATTAGTTAGTCAATGGCCAATTTAATTAATAACTTTTATTGAAACAGGTAAAATGTTCAATTTTCGAAAGATTTTATTGAATTCCAAAAAGTTATATTTCTATTTTAAACATTCCTGACTGCGTATTGTATTTCGGAACGGACCTTATGTCTTCTATAGAATGACAGATGACAGATATAGGTGACGGATACTTTGCGTCAAAACTTGTACATGACGCCCACGTGTTACCTATTTAGAATTAATGTCTTCCAATAAAACTAGTTTACAACAATATCGTAATAAAACGTTTTCGAAACACTTTCGAAATTACACAAATATAGTCATTGAATTAAAAAGCACACAGAATGTTATTACCACTGTATCCGTGTTTCATATCATTTATTTGTATCTTTGTATAATTAATAAACTTGAAGGAACTCTGATTAACTCATATTTGTGCTGTCGATGAATGTTGACGCCATATTGGATTCCTTGATGAATTAATATTTTTTTCTAGACAATTACACAAGTTTTGGGATGAATTATTGTTAGCTTATGACTAATTTCACCTCACATGTTTTAGGACAAACTAACGTTTGATAGTAATTATTCATACTTCAAAAGCTTTCGTCCTCTGAAAAAAAAGTATACCTACACAGAAAACAGAACCTGAATTTCTTTGATTTATCTCCAGTTTTATGTACTTCCAACGTCCAGAGAGCTGTATACAGTACTTGAAGAAGACAGTAAAAAATTGAATTTGGAAGACAATTTGGAAATGGCAACTTGGGTTATCTCATAACTGAACAGTAATTCTATACATGTATGCCTTGATTATTTATTACGAAAGATCATTTGATATAATTATGATGTTAATATTTTTTAGTATAAACAAATTAAACGTTGGGATTTGAACTAGGCAAAGCACTATTATTACAAATAAAAATTTAGAATTACAAATAACATTTTCTTAACACACACATATATAGATAATTGTACACTCAGGTTCGTATAGATTCTATAGATAATTTTACAAACATGCTCATTACAGTTTTTTGTCATGGATGGGGATCGAACCATCGATTGTAAACGAATTTAGGGTCATCAACGGCTGGATAAACTGGCCAGTCACATCATTATAATTTTTAAAAATCGAATCAAGAATAGTATGACGCCGATTGCCTTGTGGCAATACATGTATAGATACATAGAAACTAAAGATGTGTCCGTATTAACGCCTCGCTCGTGACTCACACCGCGCCATAAGGCTCACATTATAGAACTTAAGTACAAACAAGTATGAATGATCTTGACCTTATTATATTTTGGCATTGAAAGTATCGCGAATGGATATCGTGAGTGACATGTCAGGTCGCTCTTTAGGGTTCCGTGTGATAAATGGTTGCGACGGTTCAAAAGTTAAACGCTTCGAGGCGATTATGTGTTTGTTGTTAACTAACCACACAATGTGGTTTGTGTGAACTCATGCTTAAGTTATAAACGCTGTTCGGTTCGCACACTTGTTTGGATGTTCGTATGTTTGTTTCTCTGTAAATGCTTAGGTTTTGGACGTACATACGTTCACATAAATTAGGATTTTATATGGTTTGACTGTATCGAAGCTGTGCATGTTCTTTATAGTGTCAAATGTGTATTTATTTTTTCCCTTATCAAAATAAATAGTTTATTACTTTGCTAATATTACACGGATTATTTAGAGTCTAGGGCCTGGTTTGTTTTATAATATACGAATTATACATATTAGCTTGACGAAATCAATTTACTATAGAGTAGTCATTAAAAACGTACGTACATCTATTTCGTCACGCCTTCATTAATCACCCATCAAGTTAGTAATCGTTTTGTTAGATCCCTTTTTAAAAGTTAAAGTTTAAAAATAGTCGTGGTTGAATAATGAATTATAAACGGATTTATGCTTATTCGTTCAGATGTAATTGTTTAGGATGATTTACGAAAAAAGCAAAAAGATATCAAAGCGAATAAGGGTTATAGACTACAAAAGAATTTTGATCCATTACGTAACATCACGCCTGTAATCCCCGAAGAGGTAGGCAGAGGAGTGTAGAACACTCCCACGTTTCACCAGTTATTGTTATTTCACCAGTTATGAATATTAATAATAATTAAGATCATTACGTTTTAATGTATCGATACTATTTGGTTCTACTCAATCCGATCCTATATTTTCACGAAAAAAAACTACAATTAACATTTATTTAACATAATAAAACCCAATATTTATTCATAGAGTTCTTATCTGTACAATCTAATAGTGACCTTTATGTATTTAGCTAAAAATAGCGCCTAACCCCTACGTAATTAGGTAGGTTTTCCAATAAACGACCTCATAACTCAGATAGCCGATGGAAATTTCAAAATAAAGGATAGGAAACGGTGGCCGCATCCGGCACGAAAACGGAAACGGCCGACCAGTTTATCCTGACCTCTGGATTATATACGCAGAATAAGTTTATTGGTATTGTTTTAGGTTCTGCTTTGCGAATATCGCTTTTATTTGTAGAATAATTTTAAATTTACCATTATTGTTATTGAACACGTTTTAAATTATTTTTCAAACGAAAGTAAACTGCATGTTTGGGAATGTACTTGTACCCCTCTGCCTGCCTCTTTAGGGATTAGGCACAGGCGTCATTTATGTTGTTACATTGTTAATATGTGTTCATAAATTGTGTTACTAACTGCAATAAAATATAGAAACAATAATCATGTACGTTATATATATATATTCTTTGTAGGTTTAATCTCTCTATATTCTTGTCTGTGCATTAACTCGTCTGGTAGCTAATATGTTAGTAAACTTGTGATGTCGATAACCATACAGGTATTACATACGTAGAGAAGGCGAGCTAAGCAAAAATTCGTCTCGTGGACAGAGGGAGACAGGGAATGCGTTTGGTACACGTTTCTCTCTTTAAATTACTGTGTCCACCGGTAGCTTCGCGCGTTACTAAAGGGAGCCAATCAGATAGGATTACACAATTACCAATTGCATGTCCTTTCTCTTTCTATCAACGTGACATTTTTACATATGCGCCTGTGGCTGGCCTGCTCTGCTTATATGCCAAAACACTACTGTCTACAATAATGATATGACTTATAGACTTTGTGAACCAGTGGTGGCCATCTCATCCGAATGACCTGTAGTTTGCTTCCTGTCAAGAGCTTTTATATGTACAAGGTTATGTGAGTTTTTGAAAATAAAATGTTACTTTGTGTAGCGGTAACGGAAAACGTTGCGAACAAACTTACACAGGTGAAAGATTCCACATTGCTCTGTAAGGTGTTCATAGTCTGCCAATCCGAATTTGATCAGCGTGGGGCACTATGGCCTTAACTGTTCTCATTATGAGTGGAAAAGCGTGTCCAACAGATTAACAATAAAATGGGTGATGAAGACGAACGTTAAGAATGTCTGAAAATATTATTCTCGTGGACTGATAAGTTCATGTTCGTAGTGTACATGTCAAAAAAAACAAGGGTAAGTGGGCATGTTAAAATACTATAAAAACGCATCGAAAAAACATTTTCGGCTCACAAGTCGAAACGCGTCATTTTTTTGCTCCAAAAACCTCTCAATAGTCTGTGAAATCGCGAAGCTTCGTCTTGACATAAGTCATAATTCATGACAAACTTACTTTTGCAGTTGAACACGAGTAATGTGAACGCAAGCGACCGCATAAATAACTTTGTCGTGTTTTCCCACCTTTTTCAATGTCACCGCAGATGTAATTCTTTCGTGGCACAAACAAAATTCCATGTGCAAGTACAATTAAAATTTTCAAATTCATGTAGCGAATAGTTTAAGTGCAAGAAAAAAAAACAAGAAACAAACACAAAATGCTTTTAAAATTACTGGCCGCAATTAAATTTAAATATCACCAAGGGAAACTTGTAATTATGTAAAAGAGTTGCGGGTTTTGGAATACGTTTGAACAAAAATGTAGTTAGTTAACATATGAAGATATTTATATTGTTCTAGACTATTCCAATCGAACATTAGTCGATCGATCAATATAATATCGGCAAAGACAACGGCAAAGGGACGCGTCGCCAGGCTGTATGATGGTATATACATGTACATATATGCAGTCTATATGTGTATTGTGGACGGTGTGCCACACTGCCATCACAGAAATGACTGGTTAAAAGGATCGCGGTTTCGCAATTTTTTATAAATTTTTGAATTCTGTTTTTATTATTTTTGTATTTAATGAAAATAAATGTTCATTAAATAAATAGTCATTTATTTCTAAACAAACGTATTTTTTATTTCTTATGCCATATTTGGTTTCTGTCGTAATTTGTTCTTTTTTAATGCATGTAGTGGCGGATTTACCAACAGGCTGAGTAGGCCTGAGTCTACGGCGGCAGATTTTTGGGGCTGCAAATATGGGGACCGGTTTTTTTTGCTACCTCCTAGAAATAAAGATTATTGCATGACGATTTTCTTATGTCTTACAGATGACTTTGCAACACATTTTGCAGTAATTACAATTATAATATAGCAAACAATTTAATAAATAATTAAAATTGAAAAAAATATTTTTTCCCGGAACGCAATTTCAACGAAATTGTTGGATTTAAAAAATAATGTAAGACATGACAATTATGTACGCAAAAGGGCGGCAAAAACTGCCTATATCTTAAAAAACTCTAAATCCGCCATTGAATGCATAACTTATATAAAATAATTTCGATGTTTCACATCTGCTAAGCGTCTCATTCCATGACGGCTCATTTTTTTTTGTACCGAACATGTAACACGCAATACATATAACGTACCAGTTAGTACTTGAGCAATCGAATTACGAAAATCAGCATATTTACGGCTTTACTGTTATGAAATTGCAAAAAAAAACGTTATAAACGAAATGGCGGGTAACAAGATGGCCGCTCGCGTACCATGCACAGAACGATACAGCGCCGATAAAAAGAAACGTCGATGTATGGAGCAAATCTCGATGTATCGAGATATTTTCTTCAACACGACATCTTGACATAACAATTCGTGTTCACAGTAAGAGCTCTAGTTTATTATTTTCGACTCTTATTGTACTTTGCATTTTTAACCCTTTTCTATGTACCTACCTCATATTAGTCCAAACTCTCGGTGAATTCTTGTTATGATAGTTCATCAAACTAATCAGTTCATAACTCATCAGTTATTAAAGACAATAAGTTAATATTGCAGTTATGAAAGGAAAAACTATCAATGAAGTATAAAAGCATCAGTGAATATCTATACATATAATAGAACTGTAACTGATCGCTGTCTGTACTGTGTTCAGCTTCAGCTAAGACTGGAAGTGCGTCAGTTGACCGCGATGCGGCCCCGCGTGAGTAGGTAAATACGTATATATATAAAGCGCTTTTACTCCTTCACGCAAAACTACTGGACAGAATGTAATGAAATTTGAACGGTTATAGTATATACATACATAGGGTATTTTTTATCGAAATCAAAATCCACGCATTCAAAGCCGTGGACACATCTAGTATTAAACAAAATAGTTAAAAACTATAAATTAATATTGCAGTTACAAAAGTCAAGGTTAGTCCATACTGTGACGTGGAACGACGCGACTGGACGCAGACATCTCCGAAGAGTATAAATCTCACGAGATCTCACGCTACGTGAAGGCCTAGTGCGATGTGCAAGGTTTCGTGGTTTCTCTATTGTTTTTCTAAAGTTTTTAAAATGATTTTTTAATCATTTTTAAATATAATATTGTTGATAAAATGTTACATGGACAAGAGTTACATGGATAAGCGTTTTCTCAGCGATGCTGACAAATACTGCTATATATTAGAAACGTAACATAAACTTAACGTAACATCACGCCTGTAATCCCTGAAGAGGTAGGCAGACGTGTGTAGTACACTCCCACGTTTCACCAGTTACTTTTACGTCCCACTATGGAATAGGTGGTGAGCCTATCGCCATGCACTGGGCACATATTCACACTACGAGACGTTACTGCGAATTTCGTTGGATAAAACCAACGATACTTTGCCTAACCCGGCGACCGACCTCACGACCCCTTGATCAGCAGTCACGCTTGCTACGACTGGTCCAAAGAGGAACTCTGTCCGGCGCAAGAATCGACACTAAGTCTATCATTGTGCATACCGAGTAGACTTCTTAACTGCAACACTGCAGTGCGCATGCTGATGAACGCAAGTGCAAAGGGCCACGACGATACTTACTTAAGTTACAAATAGTTGAGATGTTGCCAGATGGAGGAGTTAGAAGTATCCGAACTCGTGATGAATGTAGAAAGGGCACAATACTTTCGTGACGATTGACACATTTGCCGCTCTCTTCCTGCCCCGTGGAAGAGTTAGCGTGATGATATAATATGAAGAAATGCCGCATACACGTTACGGCAATACAATACAAAAGTTTCGGTGCCTTAACCTCAAAACTTATTGATCGTTACTTAACATATTCATAACATTTATTTTTAACTCTGCTTACGCCAAGTGTTATTAGTATGCATATATACGTGGACACATTATTATATTAACATTTTAATGGCGAGGTGTTCTCGCCTCACGACTATTTTCTTTTGTGTTTTGCGCTGTAACGTATTTTGGTGGAACACGCATTTGGAATTCGAAATTCGAAATACTTCGGCGCGTTGACACTATCCCGCGGTACATGAGAGTGCGATTTGAAAATATGGACAGAGAACAAGATTGATAGATAGATTGGTTTATACATATGTAGAAACCTGAATAGTTACATTTTTCTAATTTTGATTTTCTAGTAGTGGCTCGGAGTATGGGTATGTGCGCGGTGAATGGCAATAGATTCACTCCTTATTCCATACCGGGACGTAATCGTGAAAAACGCCGACGGGAAAAACGCAGGCGATGCGAGAAGCCGTGCTCTGACGCCCATCATGGCCAGCGTGGGGATTACTGGTACTAAACCTTCAGTGGAGGCCTATGTCTGGCAGTGGACTCAGTCAGGCTGACGATATCGATTAGCACTGAAATATACGAATATGTACAACAATAATATGAGTGAAGGAAATCGATTTGCACCGCCATTTTGGATTCCTCTCTTTAATGGTTCCGCTCAAAGTTAACTGCTAATATAGCAATGACGTTAGCGTTATTAAAGACGTCAAAATCGTCAGGCCGGGGTTCGATTGCGTTGGCGTTACGCGACACGTGTTAATGTGTTTCGGTCGTATGCGGTACGCACACACACGAAACTGATCCAATTTTATAATAATGAGCGTCTTGGGCAACTCACATCCGAATATTAGAGACTAGAGGTCACATATCAAGGTTTTTTTGCCAATTTAACGCATCATCATCATTAACCCTAGACCAGTCTGTCAATCTATGCCCGTAGGGCAGCAAACAGTCGCCCTAATCAACCCGACTCTGAGGCGACATCCGCGACCCGACTGTGGAACGATCAAAGTATTATGTTAACAACGAAAATAATGACAGAGTTTTTGCTGCCCGGTGTCCGCCTTCACTCCCGCAGCCAGTCCAACGACTTAAACAGTTTATTTTGGTCTCTGGCGAGTCGTAAATGTCCTAAACGAATTACGAGGTGTATTATTATGAGTCGGTCATCAATCAAAGTCGCCGTGGCTGTGTTAAATTGATTGATGAGGTGAAAATCGACTCGAGCTCCCTCGATACTAATTCTGTAGTATCGATTAGTGTGCTGTAGAATACTAGGAACCAATACCTACACTGGCTGATGAGATGTTTATTGCATTTAAAAAAAGAAATCATCTGTCAACCGTAAAAATTTGGCACGTTCTGAAACCTAAATATATGTAATTTGTTGAAAGTAATAAATGAGTTGTCAAAGTGTCGTCCATTCAGAGAGTTAATATTTTTGTTATTTCACTTCACTTCTGTCACTTCAAGGTATTATCGGTGGTTAAAGTAACCGTACGTTCTGAAACTTAAATTTTCTTTTATTTTACAACTTCTTAACTTTTCTTACGCGTTGTAAAAGTTCTTAGTTTGTGTGTTTTCCGGCATTTTTCCGGCCGTTTTGAATTACGGCAATTATCATTTCAAACAAAAAATAAATTAGGAAGTTCAACATAATATAATTCGGCGTCGTCTTAATATAGAATATTAACAAATGCAGCACTGAGTAATAAAAAAAGAAATATATTTTGCACTGGAAAAAGTATTCTGTTATCTATGATACTTACCTGGTGGCGCGGTTGGAGCAACCTCTTTTGGTGGCTGAGTGTTACTTTTTCCAAAAGTTGTTAGCGCTTCCGACGATTCTCCTGTCAGCCAGCCCGCCAACAGCAAAGGCAAGATGGCCGCCGCGGCCTGCCGTCTGCACCACATCTCGATACGCCAAAACACACGCATTTTTGACTAGCTTCTTTTTGCTTTTTTTTTAATTTCTTATCTGTATGTTGGTATGAAAATCTCGCTCAAATTTTTTCTAATACCAGCTGTGGTGTTCAGTATGATAATAATTAAATAAAAACACCCATTATGGTTTTTCAGACAATCAAAGTATTTGTTAATGTGAATTATTAGAGTACTTTTAGACAATATGTAGGTATAGTATATTTTTGTTTATATCATTGTAAATATCTTACCCAACACCACATAAATGTGTGATATAAATTTGTGCGAGTTTTTGAGTACTGTCTAAAATGTAAAGTGCCAATTTTGGTAAAACGAAAAATCTAAATTATAGTTTTACATACAAATTTTTTTTAGACCAACATAATAAAATCTCGATAAATACGAAAAGTAACGCGCTAAAAATGCCGAATATTTTCATCAAAGGACATCATTTCTTTGTTATTATTTACAATTTTGTAATTCCGTAATATTCTTTTATAATCAAATGTATTATAGTTTTTAAGTAAGTGATGCTTCGATCAAGATGTGGTGTAGATGTTTTATACTCATGTGCGAAATAAAAAGTAATATTAGGACATAACAATTATTTTACTTTTCGAAACCCTATTTATAAATTAAACAATTGCAGCTGTGTTCATCTGAAACAAAATGGCGTCGAGCTTTTTCAAGTCTTGTCGTGGTAACAATGTCATTCAGCCACCTGTATAAGGTGCTTATGGGCATGAATATTGCATTGCTATTTGGTTTTGCGTGTTCATGGATTTTTTTTTTCAGATGTATGAAGCAACAACACCGATTTTTAAATATCTTACCCGGTGATGGAGTTGTCGTAGGCGGTTTTGGCGGTTCGGTATGCGCTTTTCCGAACGACGATATACCAAAGGCGTCGATGGATACAGCCAGCCATCCAGCCAGGAATATTATTGCAGTAGATTTAAAAAACATTTTGTCTAATATTATTACTTTTCTCACTGCTCCTATATATTAAAATAATTTTACTTGCTGGCAGCTTGGTTCGTTTTTTACAACTCTATTCGTTTCCTGTTACCGGAATCTAAGAAAATATTTTGTCTATGTCCAGTATTTTAATTTACTGATGTAAAAGTATATAGATAGTCAATATTTTGTCTTTGTGTATTTTTTCATGTTTCGTTAGCAGTGTTGTGTAGTGCGTTTTGGCGGTCAATGTGCCATTTTAGATTGTTTATGAACAGAATGATGCAACGTGTAATAATCAGGTACTCGGAAAATAAAATGTATTTTTCGTGAATGGCAGCACTTGGAACGAAAACGGATTTGTTAATACGTATACCGCGGTTCAATTTATATCTGACTGAAAATAAAGTACAAATAAGCAATGACAATTGATGCATCTGACGTAGGTACTGAGAAATTTGGTTTAACATTTCCTTTTTAATTGTTTAAATTTCACGTATAACAACTATACAATAATTTGCCCTCAAAAATACAATTTTCACTTTATAATTTCATTATTTCCGCCATTCAACATATTTTAATGGGTTCTAAAATAGCCAATATTACATCAACATACTTTCCTCAACTTGATCAAAATTATTGTTAGACTCGTTTTATACCGATATATCCAATAATTAAAACCGTCATATAAAAAATGCTTTGATATACATAGGTTAATTATTTTGTTTTGACTCTTCGGAATGTGTCATTTGAAAGCGCGGGAAAAGCTTGGCTTAATTGTAGAGAAAGTCAATATATTCGACTCTTTGCCTTTTCTGTCATTTACAAAGGCGGAAAAAAGTTTGCTTTAAATCGAATGGTTTTGTTATTTGTATTGAAAAACATACGTTGTCATAAAAATGACAAAAGAAACATAGTATTTAATTTCATTTTACACGACTATAGATTTGAAATTCTGTTTCCTTTTGATACTCAGAAATGCTTGTTCATTGTCAATTTGCTAATGTTATTTTCAAGGGCATTGTCACGAAATTGAAAAAATTTGTAAAAGTACCATTCGCGTTCCGCTAGATGACGCCAAGACATTATTTTTTCAAAATATTGTGCCGAATTAAATTAGCTTGCTTTGATCATAAGTAGATTTCACTGTGGACTATATTCACAGGAACAATTAAAAATGATTTTAATAATATTAAAATTGCCGCAATCTACTTATTGTAAACATGTTATTTTAATGTAATATCAATAATATATTATTCAGGATAACATTAATGACAAAAAAGGAATGAATGACGATATAACATTTTACTGCAATAAAAGAAATTTTTAAAAGATGTCTGGAATTAGTATTTTTAATTTAAAAAAAACGTAACATCACGTCTGAAATCTCCGAAGAGGTAGGCAGAGGAATGTAGAACATTCCCACGTTTCACCAGTTACGTTTATGTCCCACTATGGAATAGGTG
>DWDU01001282.1:0-15091 GCA_018245575.1 Jemadia suekentonmiller
GACGGCTGATAAACTACATATATACATATAAATATATACTTAAATAGATATTTTTATTACACCCAGACACAGAACAAGTACTTGCGCTCATCACACAAATATTTATTCTGGGTGGGAATCGAACCCACGACCCCTGGCGCAACAGTTAAGTTCGCTAACCATTGCACCAACAGGCCAGTCATTACTTATGTAATACCCGAAAAGGTAGGCACGCTCATCAGTTACGTTTATGTGCCACTATGAAATAGGTGGTAAGCCTATTGTCATACATCGGGCATAAGTCTGGAAGTCGAGCCACACTTAGAAATTTGATTTTAGAGAAATCCAACAGCACCCTACCCAGGACCTCTCGATCGCCAGTCGCGTTTGCGGCCACTTGACACACTAGGCTCTCATTCGCTCTTATACATGCAGTTATAATTTATTTTTGTAATCGTCATCATTTATTTGCATGTAACGTATGTAAAAAAAGTGGTACCATTTACGAGTCCTACATATTACACCTGTCTGGCGTGCAAATTTTAATTTTAACTGAATTAATTCGACGACAAACGATACAACCGCCAACATATGTAATTGATCATGAGTTTCTCTTATTCCAGTGGTCTCATTGGCCGCTCGTGGGCGATGCTATTCGCATCCGTGGGCTACCAGGTGACAGTGTTCGACATCATTCCGAAGCAGGTGTCGGACGCGCTCGTCGACATCAAAGAACAACTGAAAACCTTGGAGCAGGACGGGCTTTTGCGAGGCACCCTCAACGCCGACGAGCAGTTTCAATGCATCAAAGGTTTATATGGTTTTTTTTAATCAATGACGAAATTCTTGTTCGTAGACGTAGCTCTGTGTTCTGCGGACCAGCATGGAACATTTCATAAGTAGACATTCGCCATCGCTGTCTAGGCTAGTAGCTAGTAGTTCAACTTGTATAATATCGCTACTTTGCTACTAATTGGATGTTATTATGAGTGCGTTATTTACATTAGCGAGTTAATGTTATCATTACATAGCATAATTTAAATACACACTTCTTTGATAACACTGAAAAGTGACATCAACAGTTTAAACATTATATAATGGGGTTCGATAAGAAAAAAATAAGATATTGGTTTATTGTTTTCAATAATATCATTATGTACCTAATGTATCTCGGTCGGAGCTCAGCCGTTATACGGATTGTATAATCATGTCGTGAACTTTTCGTTCATTTCTCCATTCACCGACGAGAAACTATCAGAAACAAGGTTTATATTAAATAACTGTACGTAACATGGCAGATTTGCTGATAGCGTTTGTATCAACTCTTATCAGTAAACTATCGCCACGATAACAATTATGAGATATACTTAACTGCTACGAAATGAGTATATAGCTGCCTACTGTAGGCAATTACTTCGTATTGTTTATTTTGCAGCGATAGCTTAGATGTGTACAATACTATATGAATGTTGGCGCGTGTCTTTTTACAAAATGATTTGCATTTTAACATTAAATATGTATCACATCCGTTAATTAAATGAATGTCAAATAAATTTGTGTTACAAATTGCATAACGGTACAAGAACTGTGCTCTGTGATACCCAACGCGCACGCCCAGCGTGGGGATTATGGGCAAAAATTCCTAAGGGAGACGTATGTCCAACGGTGAACTTCCAACAGCCCGATGACAATGAATTTTATTTATGATGAGACCTGTCCCTCTATGTGTCCCATATTATTTAACAATTGCTTGGACACAGCCTTCAATGACTCCAATAAAATTTATGACGCATCTAAATTTATTTTCAACCGTACCAATGCATACAATTGTTTCTAATCTAGAGTTTGGTCTTACAATTAATGAATTAGTTTAAGTGAAAATTGTACATATAACCTAGTTGGAAATGAAAAGTACCTATAATGTAAATAAAAATATATTATAAAGAAACATAATTTACGTTTGCTATTTACGATATTGTACAAAATATACATACTGTACAATTCCTGTTGTCATTAGCATTATTCTATTACGATTAATCTAAAAATTGTATAAAATATTTGTAATACAGTATCAATTTCTCCAAAAATACTACAAATTTCTTTTTATAGAGTTTGCCTTTCTATTGTATCAGGATCTACAGACTACGCGACCGCGGTGAAAGGGACTGTTTTTATACAGGAGTGTGTCCCGGAGAATTTAGATTTGAAGAAAAAAGTCTTCCAAGATTTGGATAAGGTAGTGGACGATAACACCATCCTGTCAAGTTCCACTAGCACTACTCTGCCTTCGTTGTTTTCGGAAGGCATGAAACACAAATCACAGGTAATTTTAAAAATACTTTATTTCAAAAATGTAACATCACGCCTGTAATCCCCGACGAGGTAGGCAGAGGCACTCGCCTGTCTACCTCTTCGTATATTTAGTAATCTCCTATGTTTCACCAGCTATTTACATTTGCGGCCCAATATGGAATAATAGGTAGTGAGTCTATTGCCGTACTAATACTACAAATTCTAACTACAAATACTAAGTTAGAAAAATCCAATAGTGCCCGATCCGGAATTTGAACCCAGGACCTCTCGGTAGGCAGTCGCGCTCGCCACTGCTCAACCAACGTGGCAGTCCAGACAAATAGAATGAAATTATTTCCATCTATTAGTACATCATACAATTTAAGTGTTATGTAATGTATTTACAGGTGATCGTTTCTCACCCAGTGAACCCACCATACTACGTACCGTTAGTTGAAATAGTACCAGCGCCTTGGACAAAGCCAGAGGTGGCGGTAAAAACTAAGGAAATCATGATTGAGATCGGCCAAGAGCCCGTGTTGCTGTCGAGAGAAATCGACGGTTTTGTTTTGAACCGCATTCAGTAAGTACTTACGTACAACTAGAATCTGTACTTAGTTTCTGTGTTCAATATTATATAGCTTCATGCAAATTTTAACTCATTTTTCGAATTTCTTTAGACTTTTGAAAATAAAAAAAAAATGTTTATAGTTGCTTTTTTTATTATTCCAGATATGCCATTTTGAATGAAGTTTGGCGCTTGGTAGCCGACGGAGTGGTGACTGTTGAGGATATTGACAAGGTGATGTCAGAAGGTCTCGGTATGCGATATGCATTTTTGGGCTCTTTGGAAACCGCGCATCTCAACGCTGAAGGAATGAAGAGCTATATTGAAAGGTATGGAAAGTATTGTATAAAATAAATTTTTACTACTAAGCTTATCTATCTTACGTCTAATGTTCCTTTAAGATACTAATTAACCTGCACTGCATTTCGCTCTAACTTGTTTTGTTGTAGATTAAAAAAATATATTTCACCGATTTCCTTATATATCTATAACTTGCTCCCATCGTACAACGATGCTACTTTGTAATATGAAGTGATGAATGATATCTATGTAGACACATATACAATTTTGTACACCTGTCCCACTTTCCATTAATTTCCTTAAGATAAGGTTCGAAAAGCCAATTTGTTATGAAGAGATAACACTGTCTATTATTATGACTACGGTGACTTTACATAGTTTTTATTTAACGTGTGTACAATAAAGTGTTTTTCTATTGTATTGCATTTTCTGAGTCAAACATTGTTACAGGTATGGAGAAACGATATACAGTGTGAGCAATACAATGGGCGCGACGCCGCGTATGACACGATGTCCTAACGCAGACTCCATCTGCGAGCAGCTCAGCCAGATGGTCCCACTGGACCGGATGCCCGAGAGGCGCGCCTGGAGGGACGCCTGCCTCACCCGTCTCTCGATACTCAAGAAGGAAATGAACGAAAAGTACAAGAAGTAAAATTATTAGCCGGAAAATTGTGCAAAATGATTCTAGTGAATAAAATTAACCATATTTCGGTTTCCGATTAGGTACGTTGATAAATGTAATGTTTTATAAATGCACACGGAATTAAACTTTTATTAAAATAAAAGGTGTTTCAATATCGTCTAGGCTTAGTATTCGATAACGGATCCGTGAAACGTTCATTTTCGTCAAAGTAAGGAATTTGATTAGCATATATTCAATAATATACCATATAAGGCGTATAGTTTCTTTATATTAGTATATAACGTCTAATAATAGCAATAATATAAACAACAAGAACCTTAATTCCTAGTCTAAAATATGAATGTAATGATTCAAACATTATGTACATATGTTAGTTATATCATAGCTATTTTTAATCTACAACTCAAGTATAGTGCCTTTTGTATTAATAGGTTGACTTTGTAAAAGGTTCTAATGATTACATATTACCATATTTCCTGTTTACGTTACGTTTTAAGTAAAATGTATAAAATAATGGACATTTCGTTATGGATGCAAAATTAATATACCTTTTATTAGGATTTTAAGATTGCAAATACACAATTCCCAATACATTCATTGTAATTAATCGCTAATTAAATGGTCTTTATTACATTTAATGAAAAAATGTGTATTAAATAAATAAATAATCTTGGCATATGCCCATATATGGCAGCATATTGGCATATACTCATATGAGCAAATGACGAATATTCTAACTACGTTAGTGGTCTTTGTCTAGCAGGTGCAAATATTACAATATCATATTTGAAATTCGCGCCTACACTTTAAATAAGAGGAAAACAGATAACAAAAAACTTTACTTGGATGTGAAGACATTTCTTAATAATTTGAAAGGTGACGTTGGGTGTAGAATTTAAATATCTGTTTGAATTGGGGTACATTCTTGACATTTAAAAAAATATGTAATTTAATCACAAAAATGAAAACACGTAATTTTTTTATTGTTGAATAAGGACAGGACAAAACATGTATTCAAAATGCTCACAATCAGAACAAGTCGTACCGCTGTATATGTGTATAACCTGGTAATTTTAGATAACCTGCCAGTTCTTATCGCAATAGTACAGACTTAAGTTTATAATATTAAACACTTTTTATTTAAAATGTAGAGTAGTCAGAAGTAGTCATTACTAGGTGTCAATAAATTATTAGTTACAAAATAACTGTAGGCTAAGGTTATTAATATACGTTAGATAAAATTTTGTATTTGATTGGCACAGTAAGTTTTGGCTCATTTTTAAAATTTACCCTCTTGCAACAGTAGTGCCATCGCAATTTAATGCATTTTGACGGCCAGTTTTTAGTTTTTTTTAAATTATATTGTTTGATATTCAGAGGATTAAAATAATCAATTAACTCAAAATATTTAGTATTTTGCAACAGTGTAAAAGAATTTGCAAAGAAGGCGATGAGATGTCTGGTAGAGAAACTATATATTGATAACAATGTGTTTGTTACTAGCACTATCACATAACAATACTATCACCTTGATTGTCTTATAAAAGATTGACACCTTGTTGGTCTTATAAAAGAAATTATCGGACTAAATATTATTTAAAATCCATGTTAAATCAGATTCTTTTTTGTAAAAAAAAGAATGGATAAAAATGTTTTTCTTTACAATTAGGACAGTATTCTTCGAGAGTGACATTGTTTTGTTTCATACGTCATTTCTTATAGCAGAAAAGTAATGTGATCATTCAGCCTAATAATTTTTTATTCGTAGCATCTGTGCATTTCATTCTGCTGTCTGTGGTTTCATTGCGATGTTTCAGTTTTCACGAGTTCATAATTTATTTACCTTTATTCATCGCAAAGAAAAAGTCAATTTTTATATAAATCTTTTGTCCAATATGTATGGACGATAAATATTTTGAGAAATGTGTAGATTACTTTTATAATTATATTTTATCACACGGCGAAAGCCTTGTAAGAAGCATAGATTTACGGACAGTTTTACAAATGTGTTGTTTTGATAGATAATGGATCCAAGAATGTGTAGGAAAATCAGTAGTAGTGAAAGTCTTCCAGATGAAAATGTGGAGTATGAAGTATCGAATATCATTGCACCGCAAGAGAGTGATGAGAATTTTCTCTTGGAGGGCAGCCCAGAGCCGCAATCGGTGACTTGGCTAGACGACGACCAGATTGATGAATTAGATCTTAATTTAGACCAAACTAACCTATTTTTTCATAGAGTCGATAGTGCAGAAATAATATACAGAAACAAAAAGAAAAAATGTAAAATGGTTGGAAAGTATGTGATGGGTGATGTTCTTGGAGAGGGATCCTATGGTAAAGTGAAGGAAATGCTGGACTCTGAATCCTTGTGTAGGCGAGCAGTTAAAATATTGAAGAAAAGAAAGTTGAGAAGAATACCAAATGGAGAACAAAATGTACAGAGAGAGATTCAATTGCTGCGAATACTTAGACATAAAAATGTGATAGAACTAGTCGATGTTATGTATAATGATGAAAAACAAAAAATGTATCTAGTGATGGAATTTTGTGTTGGTGTTCTTCAGGTATTATTTTTTATGGTACAAATAATATTACTAATCTGCAATAATACATATATTCTAAGGTCAGTCATATAATACATTATTAACCCTGGTAACTATGTTGGCATATGAGTATTTGTGTATCTATGTTTATCATACATTTCTTTAACATAGCTTTGCTAACACACATTTGCCATGAAATGGTGGGTGAAGAGTTCTGTTGCCACCTGAACTTGAAATATGTCTTTTCACATTGTGTTTCATTGATACTCATTGCAATAGCCAGTTGACAGGCTTACATTTGTAAAAAATTGCTTTAGTGCCGTTCGCAATAATTTTATTCATACCTTCTGTGATTATACAAATGTAGTCCTACCATATTTTGTCAGTCTTTTTTAACATGGTCATTTTGGTACACAATATCAAAAAACATATGGCTTTTTTTTATATGAGCTAGTGAACATGATATAAATGTGGATTCAGTGACATTGAAATCCATTAACAAACAGTAAGTCCTTATACTGTAAATAAATTATAATCTATATAATATCTATATTTCATGCATAGATAAATATCTATCAGACTATGTATTTATACCATTTATTAAAGATTGAATCTTTATTGAGTAGATAAAAGAATGTGTTACTGAACACTATTATACAGATATTGATTATTTTGTATAAGAATATTCAACAATGTAATATCAGTCCTGTAATTCCTAAAGACATAGGCAGTGCAGAGTAGTACACTCCCACATTTCAGTAGTTAAGATATTAATCCACTATGGTTATAGGTGGTGAGCTTATTGCCATACACAAGGCACAGTTCCCCCTCAATTACCTATTATTAATACTATGAATAAGTAGCTTTGTTTTATCATAATGAATTATAAGTAACATATTATAATGTACTTAAAGTGGCTGGCACTGGGTAGAAACTATGAGTTGCAGATCAGGCTCAGTGGCATTCTATTGGAGAGGATCATGTCCAGCACTGGACCATAAAAGGCTGATGATATGAATGAAATAAGTATGGAATGTGTTTCTCAATAATATTGTTTTATTCTAGGACATGTTAGAATCTAGTCCCGGTAAGAAGTTTCCTCTGCGGCAAGCTCACAACTACTTCACACAGCTGTTAGATGGCTTAGAGTACTTACATGGACAAGGTGTTATACACAAGGACATAAAACCAGGAAACCTGCTTTTGACATTGGACCAGACACTAAAAATAACTGACTTTGGAGTTGCTGAAGTGAGTATAGATTTTCTTCCCCATCTCCATCCTTAAGCTACAATATGACCTTATGTACATATTAATGCTATAAAGGTGACACCTGCTTTCTATGAACACACAAGTACAAAATATTACATTGTAAATTATCTTTTATTTTCAATAAAAGAAACAAACCTTATTATCAATGATTTACAGTGCTTCATTTATAAGAGTAATATATTGATTAGTATGTCACAATTGCTAAATCTAATCTCTAAAGAATCTCTGCTAACTTTGTGTAATTTGCACTGATAGCTTTGCAGTGAGAAGCAATGTTTTGTATTTTAATTAAGGATCTGTTTTTCTGTTTATTGTATTGTATTCTGTAAACCTTTAACTAAATCTTGCTTCATTTGAAAATAGAGAAACATATTTAAGTGATGTTCCTTCCTTCAACATGAAAAGGTCACATCTAAGTAACCACTACTTCAGTGATAAGGACAAGCTACCAATTGCTATGCAATTGAGTATATCATATTGTAGTGTATATAGATTATATTGAAACAATGTGCTTGAATAGGAAAGTAACATTAAACAATGATGACCCAGTGGTACTTTATTACTATCACTATATTACTATCCTGAAGTGAAAGGTGTAAAACGAATCATATGACATCATATGACAGGTTCAAGCATGTGTACAAGAAGTGACCATCTCACTCCTCAGGAGTGGCAGTGATTCTGTTATAAGTGTCAAATAGGACTGATATTACAAACTGCACTCATACTAACATGTGTTACAAACAACTCTGGACTTCATCTAGATTTGGTAGTTTCATTTTGACGTACAAAAAGTGTTTTAACGAACCAATTTTGAATAAATGATATTTGAATTGGGACTGTTTACCAACAGTTCCTATCCTGCAGTCTTGTTTATAGCAGTTATTCTTACCTAGTAATAATGTACATAACAACTAATACTATGAGAACAAACTGTCACTAACAAGCCTACTCTTATAGTCCTAGAGGTAGCGTTGAATCATGACAGCTATCTGATCATTTGCTAATTTTTTCCCATAAATACGTATGTACAGATGTACACAATATATGTTGCATACAATGTACATACAGCAAAGTAGCTTAAACACTTTGTTTCTTAAACAATAACAATTGTGTTTACGACTTTGTTTGTCACCAATTCCCAATGTACCTACATTGAGATTACAATAGGTGGCAACTTATGTATGAGATAATATGTACTATACAAAGGACATTGCTTCTTTGTCATATGTATTGCCATTATTGTAATATATTGGTAAGTTGCAAACCTTTTTCAGAAAGTACCTACCACATTTTTATCAGATGTTAAGATACAAAACTGATGGTCATTATGTGGCCAATGAATTTACCATTTTTACGACAAAGATTACACTAATATGGAGCTGATAACAATCAGTGATTTATTATATTAGATGTTTACAAAGACATCATTATCATCTATGTTCAATAATAATATTATTTTCAACATTAATATAAAGCACAAATCATTGAATTTGTGTCAACAGGCTCTGAGGTAACCAAATTAATGAGTTAAATTAAACTGAGAAATTCATAATATGTCATCTTTTATTTTGGATAAACATTTTGTGAGAATATCTCAGATGTACTATAAAGTTGAATGTGCAAACATTTACAGTCATTCACGAACAGTTAATAAAAATACAAATACACTCTAGTAAAATGTTTATTTTTTCAGGCTTTAGATATGTTTTCACCTGAGGATACATGCTACACGGGGCAGGGGTCGCCGGCCTTTCAACCGCCAGAGATTGCAAATGGAGCTGAACAATTCTCAGGCATCAAAGTAGACATTTGGAGCAGTGGGGTTACACTGTAAGTAACGAATATCTTTATCTTATACACCAAACAATGTCAAGGTGCGACAATAAGGAGCATATGAATTATTCAAGATTGTCTCAAAAGATTACAGAATGTAACCAGAATGTTCCTCGGTACATTTTCAAGGAATTCTGTGTGAATAATGCACATTAATGTCTCTGAATCACACATTGAATGAGGAAAACAAAACTGTAGTGCATTAAATAATATAATGTATATATATTTAGTTCACATTGCATTGTTTTATAGTAAATCTGCCATTTTAATTACTCATCAAATTTGTACAACAGTTGAACTATGAATGGGTTTATTTATGATGATGTTATGTATAAAAGTTTTAACTGCATAAACCTTTTCTGTATGTAAACTTCTACTATGCCCAATCTTGCACTAATTCAGGCACGTTATGATTATATGTAGATATGCCATAATACATGTATATTAGCATGAAATCCTAACTGGTTAAACGTGGGAACATATTACACTCCTCTGTCTACTTCTTCGGGTGTTACACGCGTGATGTTACGTATGTATATCCTGTTGGTATATTCGCATGCGTCAAGAGTTTTTTAATTAGATGATAAGCGAAATATGTTAGATTATTTTCAACATAAACCTGTTTAATGAATGCAACGTAAATGTAAATTGTAATAAGTAAAAGTTTTTTAGCGAAACGTTACGACGTCGTGTCGCAACGCTCTTCGAGTAGGTGGATACTTTACTTGTGAAATTTCCGTTTTCGATGCACAATGGCTCGTGTTGTGCAAACAGCCTATTCACATGTAAACTTTATAGGTATATTATAATACGTTTAGCCGTTTGAGGAACCTTGAAAACGTATCCGACTATTATGTATCGTGCGATAAATGAAAGAAAAAAACAAGAACAAAAGAAATAAAAGAAGTCTCTCACGTACATCTTCGCACGACAATTGTAGGCCTTAACTCGCCAGATACAACATGACGACTGGGCGGTACCCGTTCGAGGGCGACAACGTGTACAGGCTGCTGGAGGCGATAGGGCGCGGCGAGCCGGCGCCGCCGCCGCCGTCGCTCGGGCCCGCGCTCGGGTCGCTGCTCACGCACATGCTTAAACGGGACCCCGGGCTGCGCCCCACCGTACAGGACATCAGGCGGCATGCGTGAGTACATGTTTTTTTTCGACTTCTTTATCATCCCACTGTAGGTACACGGGTCTCCTCTCTGAATGAGACAGTTAAGGGACAGTCACGCCTCGCGGACTGAGTGCGGGTTGGCAGACTGCGCGCGTCTTAGAGAACATTTTTTTTGAACTCTAAAGCGTGCAAGTTTCTTCACGATGTTTTTCTTCACCGTAATAGCAAGTGATATTAAAAATTTTACAGGCATATTTTTAAGAGGTGCGCAGTGGAATTTGAACCCAGGCTCCCGGAGTGAGAAGTCGAATATGAAACCACTAGGCGATATCACCGCGTGCATAATTATTTTCATTAAATTTATTTACATGTGAAGAAATCGCAATTTTGATCTCACTGACGAAACGCACTAATCTTGTATATGTAGGTATGTACGTAATTACTTTGAATACTCGTCTCGTCAGTGAATTGTAAATGAGTTGTATAATAAATATTTTCTCATATTTCTCAATCGGCGTCATGTCAAAGTTTTATACGTATGGATTGTCCAAGTATTTTCTCCAAATGGGTAATCAATCAGGTATGTTTGTTTGAACGCAAATTGCCATAGCTTCGACAACGAAAGTAATCTAAGAGTTGTAATTCATTATAATTTCGAGTATTGGATTATCTGATAAATTAGGTATGAATGTAACCTTGTTAATGTCGTTCGTTCGTTCACATTTACACTTTACTGTATCGAAGTACGGCATTACTATAAAACCGGAGTCCATCCCGTACAATGCTATTTACGATGCATTCGAATCGTACGCCAAATTCAATTCGAGGACGTTGTATAATCGTGTACAAATATTATTATTACAGTGCGCCATTAGCTGCAGTGTTTACAGTATCGTGTGTTTATTCTGGTCAAAATTTATATGCCGTCGTTTGCTTTAACATTATCCATGTTTGTTATTAAACACCACGCGAACTTCATGTGGCCACTTTGAATCGTTAGAAGTGCGAGCGTTCCAATTAACCTTTTCGTATATTTCATACATAATAATAAGTGGCGACGCGAGCGCGATTGTTTCGATAATGGTCGACGGTTGGGGAAGAAGAAGCAACTTAGAAGCAACTTTTCATAAGCGTTTCAGTCCTTTGGAGATCACGATAAGCTGCCCGGCTTCATTGTTATCGTAACAGCCGTTAAATATTGTCTGGAGGCTTTGACGTTAGTCGCAGAAAGTTTCTAGTAAATCGTCGCAAAACCTCTCTAAATTATCACTTCTATTATGAGAAGGGATTAAGACTTTATGCTATACATTTTAACACTCGTATTACAAAACACATAATATTTTAAAAGGAAATATGTAAAAAGTAAAAGAACGTTCATAAAATATTTCGTTTGTACCATATAATCGCACATTAAATTACCTACGTTGCTAATGATCGCAGTCTCGTTTTTTTGTCCGGCACTATCTGGATGTCTATTTATCAGTTTTTGCATGTGCGTCAATGTTCTAGAAATTTCCATATTTACGTCAATTGAGCGCTTTTGCCCTCGATTTTAACCTTGACATTTAACGGTGGAAACATTGCAAGTTCTCGCA
Organism: Jemadia suekentonmiller; assembly: GCA_018245575.1. Lineage (NCBI taxonomy): Eukaryota > Metazoa > Arthropoda > Insecta > Lepidoptera > Hesperiidae > Jemadia > Jemadia suekentonmiller. The sequence goes on from DWDU01001282.1 coordinate 12,152, forward strand.
TTATCGCGGCATCGCGTACGATCGTATGCGATGTATTAATGAATATCTAGTTTATGTATGTAAGTACATTCCATGGTGAGGTGTAGAACTTAAATGGTGAATCTTGGGAATGTACTACACTCCTCTGCCCACCCCTTCGGGGAATATAGGCATGAAGTTATGAGAACATGTACATATTGTATATATACACTTAGTATGCTATGTGCAATACGAGAATGTCATTATCAAATATATGTGCGGTTTCATTTACGTATTTATTTTCGGTATAGTCCGATTATTTCCAGACCTATCCGAGTAACTTCTCTAATCCTCGGCGGGACTCCATTAAGTAGGACCTCTGCTAGGTTCAAAATTAGTCGGTTTATTCTCATAAAAAACTAAACTAACTACTAAACGAAACATGACTTAATGCAAATGCAAATATACATGACAAATAATGAATATATTATTGTTTATTTCGTGGACAAACCTAACGGTGCGTGAAGATTTTCACCTCCATTTTATTTATTTCATTGCAACCTACATAAGTTAATTCGATGTGGCGACTTAATATAACAGTTGTGTAGACGGATTGACGTGTACATACCATATACAGAGCTGCAGACTGCTCGGCACCGATGTAAACTGGTTTCGCGACATTAATTGAGAGTCAGCGTTGTAATTGTTGCAACTAATTGTGGTCAGTGCTTTGGACATAATTAAATTGATCTTCGTATTTTGAAATTGTAACTATTCACTAGATAATTAACTTGTTAGAACGGACGCCACTTGGACGTCATTTGAGTTTGAGTGGTCATTGTTTCAGTAAAAAATATATGTTTTCTTTGAATATCCCCACGTTGATAAAAATTACTTAGAACTAGGAGCATTTCATTACTATTATTATAATCTTATAATACTTGCAATGCCAAAGAAGAAATGCAATAATGTGGTTTATTACTGTTTAACATTGCACAGTGCATAACTACCCTTTAATTAAAAATTAAACCTTTAACTAACTAACATTGAACAAGAAATTTAAAACTTGCGCTTTCAATTCAGACAGCCGTATACTTTATAAGCACTAAAATTGTCAGAGCCACGGCCCAGTGACGATTTTAATGTCCAGCACATGTTTTCGAAGGAGACAAAACTGACGGCTGTTGCAGGTGGGTGCGAGCGCGGCCGCCGCCGGAGGCGGGCGCGCGGCTCGTCGGCGCCCGCTCGAGGCGCTCCGACGACCTGCACAGCTCCACCGTCATCCCCTACCTCGTGGAGCGCCACTACGCGTCCGCGCACGAGCACTTCACCGAGCGCGACTTGAACGGTGCGTATTGATAGTACGTCAGTCAATATGTAACGACTACATTACATACCCTGTTAGATTCAAACTGTATATCTATTGAATTAGCATTATTAAAGACCAGAACTAATCTCGAATGGAGAAGTAATAGAACCAAGTCATAAAAATGTTTAATACATCCGCCTTATGAGTGGTACTGAGCAGACGACACTTAAAGTACTTAGCCTTTAGACTTGTATGTGCATCAATTTATACATGTATTAGTATAGCTTCATTCGCTATACATTGTTCTGAAGTTCTGGTCGGCAGTAAGAAGTGAAAGAGATGAAATGCTGAAAAAAACTTAGTGCCCCTATGAAATTCCTGGTAAAATCTTGTGTCAGGATTCTTTCAAAATTCTGTTCATAATGATATAATTATGGAAGCGTTGCTCGTGATGAGAACTCATCGCTAGAAGAACATTCTGGAAATAGAAAAAAAAGAATTCAATTTCTCTAATCATTACAACGAAAGACGTAATAAATATCGGTATTTTATCGTGTTACGATAGTTTTTCCTTGCAAAATATTGTAAAAAGGCACTTTATTCATTCTGTTACCTAAATTATTCTTAATAAGCAATCGACGAGTTGTCCTCAATGAGTTTTTTTAATAGATCTATACTTATATAATCATGTTTACAAAATGTCCCATCACCCTATGTATCCATGTGTGACCCATTTGTCCCATCGACCTATCATCCTATGTACAGTCGAGATTAACTTTAACTGATTTACGTATTTTTAATCGTAAAAATGTAGTACCGAATATATAATTTTACCATTTACAATGCCATAGCTCGTTGAGGATTACTCAGTTCGCTCTCACGTTAATAAATACCATATTAAACAATAATATCATTATTTAATTTAAATGTTTTCATCAAATTAACTCTTCATATTTTGTATATATTTGACTGACATAATTATTTAATTATAAATGCTCATTTCCTGATTTAATATTGCCAAACTTGAAAGGATTATAAGTTTATTTCAATTTAATTTAATTTTAATACTAATTAGTTTTTATTGTAATATTTAATTTTTCGTCCAATTCGCTTCTGATAACGGGTCGCTTGCGGGGAGTATTCCGGGGGTCGGTACATTCGCCGGCCAATGGGCCAGTCTGGTCGACTTTGTTTGAACTGAACCTCAATTACAGAAACCAACGAGTCCGGCCCAGTGCGACCACGCATTTGTACCTTAAGTTAGGTTCGTAGCATGAGTGTGTGTTATTATCTATTGAACTTTGAATCAACGCTTCGAGTAAACAGACTTTCACAAGACCCTTTTTGCTGGTGTTCTTTCCCCGTTTATGGGCGATGTTTTATTCCGTATTAAATGAAGCAGTTTTTTTTTATATATACTTCAGTCAAATGTTTTCTTGAAATATTGTTACTATGTAGATACCATTGTGATTATAAAAAAATATTTGTACCATAGTTAATTGCTATAGTACTATACTTGCCAGGTACTATAATAATAATAATCTTTATTCACAGATCATGGTTTACTTATAAATAATGTTAGGAAATGTTTTTTACAACTACCGTACTTACATATTTCTGTATGAATATACGGGTTAATCTTGCTACATATTTATATATGTACCTACTAATAG
>DWDU01001283.1:0-15087 GCA_018245575.1 Jemadia suekentonmiller
TGAAACGTGGGAGTGTTCTACACTCCTCTGCCTACCTCTTCGGGGATTACAGGCGTGATGTTACGTTTTTTATTTAACTTTAAATACAGCAATAAATAGCACGATGCAAACGGTATTTCAAAAAGCTCTATTGGTCCTACACGGATGTGAGAAGTTGATCCTATTTGTATTCACTGAAGAGTGGGGCCCAACCTCCGTAATAAGGTTAACGAGTTGGCGGAATTGAAAGCTAAATTCCTGAACATTTCTCTCAGTTAGTTCGTTGAAAAAACATTCAGGAACAAAAGAGTCTTATTATATGACTATAAACATGTACTTTTTTTTATTTTCCACGCATGTATTTAAACAATTTCGTGTGTTTACACTGCTTAAGAAGTAAAGTAGGTATGTAAATTAATATTAAATTTTACTTTAACTTTTTAATAACCGAATGTCCTAATATAATACTATAAACAAGGTCGACCCCCAGGAGGGGCCTGTGTCCAACAGTGGACAACAAAAGGCTGGTGATGATGATGAAACAACGTCGTGTGAAGTGTCGCCCTTGTGATAACGATCCGACGATGATGTGATTTTTGTTCAGTATTAACGGACATTGGAAGCGCTCAAACCGACTTACTTAAATACTTTATTTACTTCTATATTCTATAAGTTCGAATGGTGAATTTGCATTGAGCTATTTTGTTAACTTTTACACCAAATCTTAGACACAATTGGTCTGCTTATAATTGTGGACATGTTAATTTAATATATCATTTTCATATTCACATTTCAATATAATGAATAATGTAAAAATATTAATATTTTTAATCATTAAATGTTTAACTAGTGCTTTTAAAATAAAAACCTCTCATTAACAGACAATTCACCGCAATTTTTTTCGTGAACAAAACACCTAAATATGCACAAAAATTTTCAAAGCACCACCTGTGTAAGTTACCTGTAAGTATTTTATGCACAGACTTATGAAAATACATGTAATTCATGGAAGTTAAGCTTAACATTATCGAATGGAATCTTCGGAAAGTCAATCCGTCGTATCTTGCTTGGAAAGTTTCATGAGTTGGATAAGATAGATTGGGATCCTGAATGCATTATTGCCCATCCGTGATTGTGTCACATCTTCCACAAAAGTTTCCTTATTGATTTCCAATTTCCCCCAGTGTCCTTCTCAAAGGGAAATAGTACTTCATATAATTTATATAACAGATAAATTATATGAAGTTATCAAGTTATACGTATACCACTTGATTTTTACATTTTTGAAAGTCATTCGATTTCCGGAATTAAATTTCACAAACAAAGAGTTAGTCGCGTCCCAATCCAGTTACAGGAATTACTCAGCTTGACACGGAATTTTTTCCTTTGCTAGCATAGATATGGTTTTATTTTTCCGCTCGTCCCAGTTTCACATTCGTTAGCCGTGATAATTGAAAGGCTCGATGGTATCTGGTGCCGGCAGCGCCGCGCGCCGAGCGCGGCAACATCGTCAAATCACCCTAATCCTTACACTGCAGCCTTGTTTACATTGAGCCAGCGAAATTGAAATTATTAAGATCGCACTGAGATTGCGCTAAAGTTGTCTTCGGACTGAGTCCTTATTCAAATGTAGATTTAGGTCGGACGTCGATCGACTTCGAACAGTATAATTAAGTAGGATTTCCAAGTTATACAGATAACCTAATTTTGTTCTGTTGAGTTTAACTAAGTCGTAGTATAATAGTGGCGTATAAAACGTTATGTAAGATAATGAAAAGATTTTTTTTTGTAATTAATACATTTTCTTTTCACCTATTTATGCCGTAAAGAAATTCGTTTTAACACTATTTGCATATCGTTATAAAGAGTTTGGTTGTCGATCCGTGGCTATATTAGAGACGTCCAAATTAGTTCTCAGGAGCACCAACGCTTTTACGACCAATCGATAGTCGGACAGACACTAATAATTACAAATTGCAATCACACTTATATTAATAACAGTCTTATTCCTGCAGTCTTATTACCATTAATTTTAGCTAATAGTCCCATTAACCTCTAATATTTTCTGAACTTAGATAACAGCCCTATTTTAAGTAGATTGTAGATGTCATGGTTTTCAGCGGCCACTTGTGACTGCAGTTCACTCACTTTTGTACTCTAATCACAGAAAAAAAAATTGATAAATTAAATTTTTATCATTGAAAAGACGCAGACAATTTTAACATCGTTTGAACGAGAAGCAATTTAAAATATGTTCTCAAATACTGGCATACGTGGAATGTCTTCTAGCTACGTTTTGCATCATAATGAGTTCGAATGACAAGAGATTTAACGTACCTCTTGTGTAGATAATGGCTGCAGATATTCACTTGGAGGTAGATTATTACGGTTTGCAGAATTAGTCGATCTACTCCTTAATTATCTATTAATATGCTCCATATTTCTGTTTATTTTTCTTTTCCATTTATTTGTTGTAAAAAATTAAACTTTTCGGTACATTTTTATAAACAAATCTTATCTATATCAAAGGAACTAAAATTATGAGTATAAAAACCTTCATATTTACAGCTCCAGTTTGTTCAAAGAAATTCCCTATTTGTTTTCGTCGGCTTATCGAATTTCACCCTCATAATTGTGGGGTCGTCAGTAAGTTTATTGTTAGATTAGGCGATAAGGCTTTCACAACCCATTCAGAGCGACGTGGACAAGTGACAGCTGTCAAACTTTTCCGCGGCAAAATGTTACACAACGGTTTTAAGGAGAGTTTGATGTTTGGCAAAATGTTCAGCTGGGTATAGAGTAAAGGAAAATTGTACTTATTTAACATCTACCTACGACTTATAGTACATACTAAATGAACTGTAATTGAATGACTTGCCTTAGATGATAATAACTTTTAAGTATTTAATTCTATGCTGAAAATAATACAAATAAAAATTTATGAAATGGAAATAGACAATGCTACAACCTCTTCGGGGATAACAGGCATGATGTTACGTATGTTACGTATGAAATGGAAATGACTAAAAAAGAATTATTGTTTTATAATTACCGAACGTTTACGTTTACTTTTTTTATATAAATTTAATAATAATTTTCGTATTTATATAACAATCAGTTGATTGTATATCAAGTTGTTTTCCCGTGCATGCTTTTTCGGGTTCTCAAATTATCCCTTATCAAGTTTTGGGTCCGTTAGATAGTTGTATAGTAACGAACGTTCTGGTAAATATTTGTAGAAGACGATGAACATCCATTTTAGGACGGCCAGTCAAGTACAGAAGCGTCAACTAAAATGAACAGTGAAGTGAATCAAGCTCGATACTGTTATATAAATCGTCCTACATAATATGTATTATGTTATAAAGTATTTGTTACTTGTGATAGAAAAATACTTGTGATACTTGTGATTATCACTATAAGCATTTAAGTTACTTTCTTGTGTAAAATATATTTTGACAATGACATTTTTGATGAGTTGAACAATTTGCTATTTCAATACCCTATACAATAAATGTAAGGAAACATTTTATTTTTAGTAAATTCTAACCGTTTTTCTGGTGTACTATAAATTTGTTCATAATGTCCACGTCAGGTATTCTCTGTGACTGCGGTTCATATCATTTCATACGACTAGAGCGTATGTCTATATGAATAATAGATGGCACTCGCGGCACGAAGTCTATATGGATTTATAGTTTCTACTTTTAAGAGCAATTCATTCATTTCTTACACTTTTAAAAATATAACTTTATTCACATCCCCGCAGACACAAATTAACATCCTTGAAAGTTAGTTAGTCAATCCATATCGTTATCGTTACAGTGAAAAAAATCTTTACCCCTAAAGAGTGCGATAATAAAAAATTCATAGTGCGAACACATCTGATACTATCAAGTTGATAGTTATCATAGATCTTGTTAAGTAATACAAGATTTGAGAAGGCGCTGCAGACGGCGCCTCAGAGTTCGTCGCCCCTGCCGTACCCTGGCCCCCGCCCCACATTTTTCTTCTCGGACACCACGCGTCTGACGGGGTGCTCACAAAATGTACCCCGCCGTCGCTACGCTGAATACACCACCATTGTTTTGCTTTTGTAATCTCATGTGTAATCACGACGCTGCTTCCTGCAAATTTAATACTAAGTACAGCGGGAACTTTGACGAAAATTTATAGTTGTTTTCATTATGGACTGCAATAATGGATTTTCACATTTTCAACGCAACCCTTTTTTTACTAATCATAAGTATGCAGAATGCTAAGACTTTCTTATGAAAAGCTGGAAATAAATGAAGTGTATTTATCAAATTAAAGCGTTTCTTTCCACGAAACTGCCACTAAATTGTCGTAATTTGTTGACTAATTACTTTTGTAGATATTGTGACGCTTTTAGAATTTAACGATATAAAAAAAAATATGAACAAATATGTATGTGTAGGTACGTATTTGAGTCTCTATTATCGTTAGTGACGAGAGAACAATTAATCGTTTTCGCGGTAATTATAATTAACATATCATTGGGTTCATATATTATTTATTTTCAGGTGTATTTGGGCGGTACTTTTGAATACTAATCTGAATATTCTGACCTCATTTATTTTTATTAACTACATATATCAGGAAGCCAAGCTCTACGGACAGAGCGCACCAAGTGTAAATCTATCCTTTCAGACCCGACTTGCTTCTGTTTTTATATCCATTTTATGACTTCATAATAATCAATAACTGTAATTCCTGTTCATTAAACAATTTGCGATTAAAAGATTATACTCGTATATCAAACATAAACATTTGTAGCTTTGAAGTAAAATTGTATTCATTTATTAAAGAACGTTTCTTTGAGATGTTTATCCTTTGTTACAATTCCTAATATATGTACTTATAATAGTTAAAACTTTTATGTTTACTGGTAAGGTTTCTCGCCGTATAACTGAAGACGGCCTGAACCATTGTGCACAACACAGCAGGTTGATAGAAACTTGAAATAATTACATAGGTACATATCTACATTACATTTTAAACTTACAATAATAATGTGTATTATATTGTTTTTTCTGTTAAAAGAAATAGTATTTCAAACATAAATATTTGCTTTTGCTTCCATTAAATCAATAATTTATATAACGTTCAAGTTATTTAATATCTTGTATTTTTACAACACTCTTGTATTTTTATTGCAGAGTTATGAGTTTAATTAAAAGCATGATAAATGTATCATTTTTTACAGAGGAGCTAGAAAAATGTTGGGTAATAACAGAGGCTATTTAGTTCATTACTTCAACTATTACTCTTGAAGTCTTATAAATGGGGAGCGTTTGCTGGTTACTCGAAAAATAATAACGGTGTATACGATTATGATTAGAATTTTTACGTAATATGAGAAAATAACAGCTGTGGTGACGCCTATGTCTAGCAATGGACGTTTCGCTTTTGCACTGTTTTTTACTGTAAAAGACACTGCTTTCATAAAAGATTATGGGTAACATACGAGTAGATTATTTGTACGTACCTATTATATATACGAAACGGAATAAAACCCTTACCTTGCAGAAATATGAATTTATCCGTAGATATACCTACATACATGTAAAAAAAATACAATTTGGAGGGGAAAGGAATATGATATGTGGGATGAAATATTAATGATACAATACATTACGATCGTTTCTTTAATATTTTCCCCTTTCTGTTGTCGTCATCTTCCACGTGTGCTTACCAACGTACAGTGGCAAAGGTTATTCTCTTTTTCGTATAAAGGCTATATATGCTATAAAGGCTATGTATATAAGGTGTTGGTAAGCGTCTCTAATATAGGAAGTGCTAAAATAAATAAAAAAGCATATGTTTTATACTTAAGTACATTCTTTATACAAGAATAAAACTAACGAATGAGTTAACAAATGGACAAATGGACGACAGAATGAATGTATAACTTTCCTTCTTTCACAATCCGTGAAAAAACAGCGGGCTGATCTCAATAGCGAATAAATAATACAGTGTCGCAATTGCTCTAGACAATTTGATGTTATTGGCGTCATGGGGAGTGTGTAATCTGACGAAGAACTGACTATTAAGGCGTGTCAATCACGACTACATTCAGATACAGACGAGTGAGTTTCGTTCCTCACTGTTGAGAATCAAACAAAATAGAACACTACACAAATATCAATCTTTTTAGATATTTATTTTGTCTGAAAGAAAAGAACAGTAGACTCTGCCAACCCACACTTGGGCAGAGCCACCTTAGCCCTTCTCATGCTGAGAGAAGACATATATTCGAAAGTGGAAAGTACAAGAGGATTATCTTCGTACGATTGTATACATTAATATAGCTATTTTTTAGCAAAGATTTCCCATAAAAAAACTATAGAGCTACGATTAAGTTAATTTAATCATGATTAGGTACTAGTTTTTGTTTTAATCCACGTGTAATGAAGACGTACGGGTTGGAGTTATATAAAATTAACCAGGTAACCGAGTAGCCCGAATTAGGCCGCGATGAACTGCCACTCTTACGCTGGCCTGTCCGCGAATTACCTTTAAGGCAGATTTATGTTCGCCGAGCTCAACTTTAATGGTCGGTATTTTCAATGGGCCTTTATAATTTATATGTACACTAATATTACCTATAGCATTGTCTAGAATTTTTTTAACGAGAACTTGAAATGTGAGAATAGTAAACATTAAAGTAGACGTAACATCACGCCTGTAATCCCCGAAGAGGTAGGCAGAGGAGTGTAGAACACTCCCAAGACTTGCACGTAAAATATGTTAAATAAGTCTACAATGTATTTAACTTAAATCGTAATGCATTTCTTATATAATCATGATCTGAACGATATTTCCGAAAGGCTTATATTCTACAATGCATCTTTTTGTAATTTAAACGTATTAATAGACTTATCCTCAATTTTATGCGACATGTCGGTAGTAGGTAGGTACTTCCACTTTTCACCAGGTGACACTAAAATACTCTTTTTACGCATTTGGGGAAATACAAGCGTGATGTTATATTATGTTAAATATATAATGTTTCATTACTAAATAAGATCTCAAAAAATATAACTGAGGAATCTATATGATACAATGTGTACGTTTCGTCTGCAATATTGTATGTAGCATAAGACGTACGTAACACAATGAAAGAAAAGCGCCCTTCCTGATGCCAACGGTCGAGAAACTCTCAGTAATTAAATACTTTAGCTGACCCTCCACTGAGCCCCTCAGTATAGCTCTTTACGTCAACTCTTAAGGATATAATTATATTACTTTAGACTTCAAGAAAATATTATTAATACTATTGCTTAATCTTATAGTTACTTCAGATTTTTCGATATTAATTCATGCCTACAAATCGTTAAATTACCGTTTCATAACCAAAAAAAAATGAAATGTTTTCAGAGAACAAGAGAATTTCGAAAATAATGAGTGTGCAACAAATATAATACAATACATTTATAAAATTGACGTGTGGTAACTGTGTATTTTAAAAAAATATGTATATTGTGTATTTAAAAAAAAATAAAAAGGCAGGAGCAACTGTCAATATTTTAATTGTTGTAATTGTCGTTTGGGTCGGCCATTAACGAAAGCTTTTGACCCAACGCGGGTTGGTCTAAAAACGGCGTTTTTCCATCCACATCGCAAAACGAAATTCACTTGTGCGTTTTTCCACAAGCCCCTTTCCGTTAAGGCTTATTTATTATTCAGGACAGATCCCTTTCAGGTTTTTTTGAAAGATAAAAATATTAAGGCAAAACTGAGTAATTTATTTTCCGTTCCAATATAGTCTCATATGACACAGTGACTAATGTTAAAAAATAATTAAACTCTATTCATTAGAGTATAAATTCAATTACTTACTCTAATAATTAGTTATTAATTAGTTAATTAATCTAATAATACTAGTAATTAATTGGTTTTTTTAATAATTTAGATAATAACTGCCTCCTTGGTCGTGTTGGTTGTAAGTGCGACTGCCAACTAAGTGGTCTTGGTTCAAATCACTGCTGAATTTTTTAACTTAGATTTTCCAGTAATGGCTTGGAGTCTGTATATATATATGTGCGGTGTATGTCAATAGCCTCCCCACCTACTTCATAGTGGGACGTAAACGGTACTGGTGATATGTGGGACTGTACTGCAATCCTCTGCCTACATCTTTGGTGTTTACTGGCATGATGTTACGTAATTTTACATTATACGTTATTCTATAGATAAGTCTTGTTTCATAATGATAAATTAAACAATGGAAGCTATTGAAATGCGGTATTGGTTTCATGATGTCCATTATGTAGATTAGGAGTGGGAATTTATGGTTAAAATTTTACATTTCAATTAATTCATTAGTTCATTAATTCTTTCATCAATTAATTCACCAGCTCGTTGCTTCCTTGGATACGTATTAAGATACAATAAATAGCACTGGCTGCAATTTGTTATGATGTCAAAATAATGTGCAAGAGATAAATTGATTAGAAGAGCTACTGGCTACGACATGTGAGTGCATCGGAGTTATTTCGCCTCACTACAGATCGCTACGAATATTCTAAAATATCTAATAACTTTCCCTAGTCGGAGACGCACTATATGAAGCCAATGAAGACCTGGGAATTGAATCCGGGGCCTCAACCAACCAGGCAGTGGAATTCTTAAATCATATAATCAAACGCCGTGTTAAAACAAATAAATGCACTTACGTTGCGTAATTAACTACGGTATTACGTACGTATACGCAACGCGTATCTTTACGGTGGTCCAATCGAACGGGGGGAGAGGGAGGGGTTAGAGAAGGGGTCACCTGAAAACGGGCGATAAGTGAGCACGGAAATGAAAGATGCGATCGAGGTAAGGTGTTATTACATTTTGTTGTGTTGCCTCTGCTTAAGGGTGGAGAGAAGGGAGGTAGCCAGTAAAACTGCAAGGTAATGAAAATCGTTTTTTTTAAATTCATTCTGGCAAATAGACAGACGGACGTAAAAAAAAAAAACAGACGGACCATCTGATGGTAAGTGGTTACCGTCGACTGTGGACATTCGCAGCACACGAAGGTTGGCCAGTGCCTTGCCGGCTTTGAAGGAGACCTCTCTTTACTTTCTTTTTTGAAGAACCCCATGTCATAGCGCTTGGGGAAAGCTTCAGATGGAAGTAACTGTAAAATCCGCCCATAACATACATGTTGTAACAGATCTAGTGGTCATGAATTATTGTGATTCAAAAAGACCAAATGCAATCCACGCGTGCGTTATTATCATCATCGGCTTATTGCAGTTCAATTCTGGACATTAGCCTCCCTTGAAGGGTTATGCTCGTAATCCCCACACTGGGCACGCGGGCTGGGGATCGCAGAACACAGCTTCTCACACCGCTTACGCTGGTGCCCACAGGCGGCCAGGATATTTAGTTTTGACATACCTACATGCATGTATTATTGTAATTTGAAAATAAATTACGCAGGTATGCAAATATCCATTTTATTTTGATAGCGTTTTGTCGTAATACACTAAACGTGTACAGCGATGTTGAAATTTACAAATAAATGGAATAATTGTGAAAGCAACTAAAACCAGACGCACTTTAAATGTAGAAGTTTGACTTTAGTGAAACGGTTTCTTTGTGTTCTTAGTCATATAGGACTTGGCCAGAATTATCATGAAACTTTTTATCATCACTCTGTTGGACACCGGTCGTCTGATAGCACGAAAGTATTAAAGTGATAGGCTGCCACACGGACGAAATGCATTGGCAGACTTTACAGAATTTAAGAGTATCTTATGAACAACTGTGTAGTTTTCATCATGAATTTAACCATCGCCGTTACTGCCAATAACACGAGTACCTACATTAATTTTAAAAACTCCAGTAAATTCTGGGTACAGAGATGCCTGGTGGGATTCGACCCCAGGACCGTTGTCAAAGTAATCTAAATCTGCTGGCCGTGCTTTAACCACAATATTAATTTTAATAGGTCAGCCAATTAACAATCTCCTGTAGCAATTTGCTAGTATTTTTTCAATGATTATGGGTTTAAAACCACTCAGGGGGCTTACGTCTGTCGGAGCGGTGTTCCGTTATTATGCGATGCAGCAACACTGGATAAATAGCGGGTCCGCAACGGGAGCGCCAATGAAAATGAACGTTTTTATGTCTCCCAACGCGGCGCGGCGCGGCGCTCGTCTCGGCGAGAATTAAACGCCGCATCTGAAAAGGTTCAAGATGAATGAACGCTGTATGCGCTCACAATACAAGAACAGTTTAGAAACAACTTATTTCTGTGCAGCGAACGTAAACATACCGCATTTTACCTGCATCGCTGTGCGCGTGGCGGACGTTTGCGCCGCCACTGTCGCGTCTGCTTTTCGCGTTAACAATGCATTTGATTGATGTTCAACACTTTATTTATGTTGCGGTAAAACGTTTTAATCATATCAATTGGAAGGTTTATTGGGTGTTAATTGATTAGCTCATTACAGTTATGTGCTTATTATTAGTTGCTGTTACGATAATCACTCAAGGAATGTGTAAAAGATATACAGATGTACAATAATAAATACTGAATATTGAAGAAGCAGGCTGAGATCGGTATAGATAGAGACATTTGGAACTTGATAAGGGTAGGTACCTACACCATAAGGTACTCGGCGTGACTATGCCTGCAATAATAATAAAATACTCAGTAACTTACATTATCTGTAAGTGTATTAAGTAATATTGTCTACATAATACAAATGTTAATCAAAATATTACCGTTAAAACGTGCCGATATCGCACGTTACAAAACGAAAAACGTAAGTACTACGTATTTGCTTACGTGCAGTTCTTTCCAACACGTACGTGGTGCAACGTCGAATATTTAATCGTACATCAAATAAAATCAATACACGATTAAAATCCAAGACCGATAAGGAGTTTAAATTATTTCTTTAACTATAATATCATTTTTGTAATTAATTTATTACCAGATTACCACCGTAATTAAATTTCGATTAAGCGTGAAAATTAATTGATTTATTGGCTGTTTTGTAATTATTTTTCGTACCTCGTAATCAACATTTTCGTTTAAACGCTAAACGAAGCTGGTTATAGCCTTACAATAAAATCAGTTCGATTGAGGGTACGTATTGGACGATACGGTACGGATGTCTGAACGCTGTCTGAACCGGAAATGGCGTTTAGATGAGGTGCGACGTCGATTTGACCCTGTACGTCATACGTGCGAGGAATGTAATATAATTCGACGAATTTAAATAAGCTTCCTTGTGATCGTAATGCAATATTTAACTTATTATATATGTATTACAACTTTTTGTTTAATTGTCAAAGTCAAAGTCAAAGTCAAATTTCATTTATTCATAATTGGTTCATTACAACACTTTTTCCATGTCAAAATGATACTACCGCCGCTTCGGAAAATGCGTCGCTATGGAGAAGAAGCGGCGAAAGAAACTCCATAGGTGTGCTACTGCATCTTTTAAAATAAGCACTTATATTAAAATATCATATAAATTGTAATTTTTAGCCTTAGAACTACAGCAACTCATTTCCAAACGTCTAGGTTCTTGCACGTAATCTGCAATTGAGCAATAGGCTTTTTGGTATAATCGAGCCTTAACTCTTGAACTTGCAGACTGACAAATTTACCGCGTCGTTTGGTAGTTTGTTATAAAAGCGTATACGCACAGTTGAATTCGATTGTTCGATTGTTCGATTATTAACTATTACAAGTGCAAATTCTAGGCGTGCGTCACGTAAATTCGACTACGGGGTCGTTTAAAAGAATCGATGCGATAACGGAAAAACCAAAGCGGTGACAACTTCACTCGCATGTTATGCAAGTCGTTTGCTTTCATTCACGCGACTGGCGGTGGAGTGCGCTCGAACACTTTTACCCCGAAAGTGTCGAGTGTACCTCCTCGACACAATAGAGAAGTCTCGCCAATGCAGTTATATTTAGGTTTCGTAAATTTTACATGTTACAAGTTTTAAATGTGTACAGAATTTTTAAAAAAACAGCGTTTTATGTCACTTGATTTGCAGCCGGGAAAACATTTGGCACTTTAAATAAATATACATAAAATCACGCCTGTACGCTCAGGCGTAAGAGGTAGGCAGAAGAGTGTAATGCACTATCACGTTTCACCAGTTACGTTTATATCCCACTATGGAATGAGTTGCCATACACCAGGCACATATCCAGACTCCGAGGCACCATTAAAAAATATAAGTTAGAAAAATTTAAAAGTGCCCCTGACTCGGGATTTAAACCCAGGACCTCTCGATCGGCAGTCGCGCTTGCAACCACTACGATCAACGACGCAGCCGTCATGAAGAAATAAATATATTTAGTTAAAATCAAACCAAATGATTTGACAGCATTTCTTTTAGATCTGTATTATCTGTACTTAATCTGATCCAATGTAAAAGTCAGTGCTTAGTTAAAGATATTCTATCAGTATGTTTTAAAACTGAAATTTGATAGAATAAAATAAGTATTTTTTATTTATTTTAAGTAGTATTTATTTTAAGTAGTACCTTTACTAGGTAACGATGTTGGAGCTAACTCTACATAAAATCATATTTCTGAGCTGGAAATATGGCAGGTGAATAATGATAATCGCGTAATACCTGCATTGGAATAATATCCTTAGTCAAGGTAAGTGACTGATATTATCAAGCAAGAGTGCAGCTATGTAAATATGTAAGATAAGATTAGACGTAAAATAAAAGTGACGTAAAGTAAACAGAATTGCCAGCTCAAGCAATCCCTCAGGAGAGGCCTGTGTCCTACAGTGGACTGCAACAGGCTGAAGATGAGGAACCGAAAACAGGACCTTTTGATCACCAGTCGCGCTTGTAACAACTTTATGTTTCCAATACAATTTAAATCCGAAAAAGTAACATCACGCCTGTAATCGCCCAAAAGGTAGACAGAGGAATGTAGAACACTCCCACTTTTCACTAGTTACGTTTACGTCCCACAATGGAATGCCGATTCCTCGAATGGAATTCAAATCCGATGTTAATGATTTTACGTATATGTATGAAACAATTTTACGAAATAAAAGTTATTTTATTTTATGATAGAAAACGACTTACTACATTATGTCTTATTGACGTATTTATTGTATTTTGCATGTTTATTCATATTTTACACAGTTCATCCAATTTTAGCCGTGACGTGGAGTAGCCACAGCTGTTATCTGGATTAGGGATTAATTTAACAAGAGAAGTACCATCAATTACACTGATTTGGCTGGTATAGGCATTATAAATAATGCAAATAGATATGTTCCAGTAAAGCCTATTTGGGTCGCGTTTGGGTCTAACTGGTTTAATCTAAAATAACTAGAACAGAGCTTTGTTTTAGTAATGACAATAAGGCAACATCATCATTAACCATATTTATGTTCTCTTTGAGTTTTGAACACGAATCTTCTCTTAGAACCTTCTCGGTTAAGACCCCAGTCCAACGCTGGCCAAGTGCGGGTTAGCAGACTTTATAAGGTAACATACAATACAAACAATTATTTTATGAGCAAAGTAGAATTCGAATAGTACCTACAACAGTCTGTTTTGGTTGTTGTTCGACCGCCTCGTTGTACGACTGATTGCTAGCGGAACTGCCAATCGAGAGATTCCTGGTTGAAATTCCGGGTCGAGTAGTAGTGGCTTTTTTGCTAATTTCAATGATAATTTCAAGTGGAGGCTTGGAATCTGGATTTGTGCCCCGTGCATGGTAATAGCTTGCAGCCTGTTCCGTGTTGAAACATAAATGTAACTGGTGAAAGGTGGGATTGTACTACACTCCTCTGTCTACATTTTCAGAAATTACACGCGTGATGTTACTTTTTGTTTCTTTGCAAAAAAGTCCTTAGGTAATAATAAAAATCTTTTGGTGCTTTTTTGTAGCAATTTTTGATTTAGAAAAATATATGTAGAAAAAATTGGTATTTATAAACATTGTATTTACATAATTACTTAATTAAAAAAACTCACACGATTTAATCTTTCTATCCTTTCGATTTGTTGTAAGAAAATTACAATGAGTAGACACTTTACCTCTAATAAATAGCATTTTATTCCGTCGTTACGTTTTACCAAGCCTTTATATTACTTGTATCCAATAAATGAGAACATAACCTGCTATCATCCTATAAAACAATGTGTTGCCCGTAACCCATTTTGGCCACTAATGGAGGTTGCGAAATACCATAAATTAAAGGCACACCAGGTACTAGATTCCATTATATGAAACAATATCTACGTAAGAATGGAATGCTAAAGTAACGGAAATGTTAACAAATGAAACAATCACCATTTTTACTACAATACATAACAGTACATTTTCATAACAACATTTTATATTAAGATTCGACTTATGTTCTTGTAACTCAGACATAAATAATATGAAAGACGAAGAAGTACGTATGTAGAAATATATTTATCACGAATTGACATATCGTTTCAAATATTCATAGGTAAAAATTAAAATGGTGTTGCTTTGGTGAGGGGATGTTTCTTGGAAGAGAGGTCAGTGGGCTACGTTGCGTGTTGTCTACCTGTCTCTCTCCTGTTTACCTGCCATTAAGTGTTTCTCTCCAGGCCACTATAAAATCCAATGATCCTTTAAAATTTAACGGACCGTTCATTGTTGATATTTTATTTTCTATCTGCCTACTGGGGAGATTCACATCTTACCTATTATCTATACGAAAACACGAATTATAATATTATAGTATTATTACTCATTATTTTTAGTAGTGCTAGAATCTTAAAATAGGCTCAACATCTATTAGATGTAGAGGCGTGAACATGACTGGTGAACGCGTAACTGGTGAACCGTGTGAGTGTACTCCACCCTTCCAACCTCTTCGGGGACCACAGGCGTAATGTTACGTTATTAAAAAAAATGTTTAAATGTTATATAGTTTATCTATTGGAATACGAAAGGTGAATATTTCATTCCTCGGGAATAATAAGTCATCTGTGTTGAACCTTACATTGTCGAGCACTAGTACTAACTTCTGTCATACCAACAGGATCTGCTTGTCTGCTTTATAGAAAAAGTTGTACACAGATACATTTACAAGTTTTTTTATTTATTGTATC
>DWDU01001284.1:0-15084 GCA_018245575.1 Jemadia suekentonmiller
AGATTTTAGGGCTCCTCTGAGGGTTTTTTACTATTAGTCCCCACGCTGGGCAAGCGGATTGGCGATGGCGGATATGAAGTGAAACATTCGCCACATTCTATCGGTGAAACAAGTACTCGAAGCCGGAATAAAGCAAACGACCTACTTAGCCAGTTTTAAAAGTAAAAGCCAGTGTTTTTCCGCCATGAATAAAATATAACACTCAAGTTCTATTCATGTTTCAAAATACGTCATTAGTTTTGAACGTTTCCCTCGGAGAAAAATATTTTATGAAGCTATACGAGCCGAACGTTAATGTTTTTTTAACAATATTTTAGCGCAATAACATATTGTGCAATTAATATTTAATTTTAATTCGTATCCGATCATAATTTCAGCGCGTATACTATTCGTAAGTAATGAATTGAGGATTGACAATAAATGTAGGCGTTTGTTATTTTTATTCTAAAATAGTCGATAAATTAGTTTTCGTAATTTTTTACTGATTTTAGCAACGCTTTTATATCATTTACGAGTATAAAGATTTAGTAATTTAAGTTTTACAAGCATTGTTAATTTAAGTTCGACTGGCCCGTTGGTGTAATGGTTAGTGAACCTGATTGTTGCGCCGGGGGTCGAGGGTTCGATTCCCACCCAGAATAAATATTTGTGTGCTGAGCGCAAGTATTTGTTCTGTGTCTGGCTGTAATAAAAATAACTATTTGAGTATATATTTATAAGTAGATATGTAGTTTATCAGCCGTCTGGTTACCATACCACAAGCTCTCTTGTTGCTTACTTTGGGATTAGATGGCTGTGTGTAGAGATGTCCCAAGATATTAATATTATTGTTGTGAAAACGCTTTTACACAGCATAAATGATTGGCCCGTTAGTGCAGTGGGTAGTGAACCTTATTGATGCTCTGGAGATCGTGGAGATCAACCCTTAATATATAAAAAGACACACGTCTGCACACCATAACACAAGCTCTCTTGATGCTTAGTTTAGGATCAGAGGACTGTATGTGAAATTGCAAAATATTATTATTATATATCACAAGGGGATGCATGATATGAGCCTTCTCGAGCGGCGACTATATTTAATTAAGAATACACACTTCCCGGCGCATCCTGGACATTGCGACTAATTATTTCACCACGATGGCTGATCAATAACGATCGGCTATCTACTCTAAGAAGAAGATTTATTGTAAGGTATTTAATGTGTGACATAATACAAAACTTCCTGTTCAGATTATATAGCGCAATGTTATGCAAACACTTTAACTAAATTGCGACATTCCCGCGTCGAGCTATACAAACGCCTTATTAATACAACATCCGCATTCCAGAACGTCAAGATAATGTATAGGCTGCTTAATATGAATATTCATTAAATTCCCACGAATAAATTTTTTGAAAGTATATCGTTTTAGTCGATATTATTCCGCGAATACTTAATTCTTATATAAAAGTTTAAATAAAGTGTAGTTACCTGTGATGCACTGACTTTATATATGTTCTTAGTAAAAGATTAGCACCTCGTATATGTACTTGACATTTTGTCAAGGAAATAAATCCCTTTTAAGGACATTGTGTATAAGTATTGTGTATAAGTTGTGTGTAAGTATATTGTGATTTCATGTATATAGAGAAAGAGTAACTATGGAATGTCACAATTTATAATACAATTTATAAGGTATTCCAAATATAATATAAACAATAACATTTATTGCTTACATTCGGTGTCCCTGTCAATCACCTAACAAAGTGTGTACGGTACTGAGATTTTTAGAGATATGCGCCGTCACAATATATCCTTAGTAATGTTCAACCTTCAGTGTCATTACAGGCAAGAGCTGTTATTGTAGTATCATTTATATATCGTCACAGCAAGCCCCTTCCGGAGTAAGCAGAGGGCAACGAGTGCAAAATCTCTACAGTTATAGATATAAGTGCTTTCTATACATTGATCACTCTTCATAATGTCCACGGGGATTTTTATCACTAGACTGCATTATCAGTCAGTATTGTAGATATTTTAAAAATATAAATTTGATATTTGTATTATCATAAGTTATTTTAATAATACTATTCAAGACAAATGGTTAAGCTTAATAAAACCAAGTCTTAGTTACTGAAACAATATTTTAGGAAAAAATTTACTGTTCTGTTTACTGTTCAGGACGAATACAATCTACAGGAAATTTGAATTTATTATCTGTAACATTGGTATTACATTTTTCTTATTCTATGTTAATGCTACCGGTAATCTATTGCTCGGACTGAAACCTATTATTTTATTACTTTCCTTTGCGTCTGTTTTTCGGCTGTGCAATTTATATAATAATCTTCGTGTAAATGGGATTTTAAAAATGTTTGTTTGAACAAGTAGTCAGTGTGCTTTCATTTCAAACTTAGTCACTAAGATTAAGAAAGAGTCTAGAGAAGAATTAATTAGAAACGATATACAAAATAAATTTATTATCCCATTGTAAAAGGTACATTACATAATTAGATGTAATAACATTTACATATATGTGTGTATGTTTATATGTATGTACAGAACGAGTTAATTTATCATAATCAAGATCTATTTCGTATGATTTTCTAATTCTTCTTTTGACCTCTTTCATAATGATGAAAAAACAAATCAATCGTTTGCTTTTATTTGTTTAGAGTTTTATAAAAAATGAGAAATATGAAGAATGAGAAAACGTAATATCACGGCTGTTATCCCCGAAGAGGTAGGCAAAGGAGTGTGCTACAATCCCACGTTTCATCTGTTGCATTTACATCCCACTATTTGTGGTCCCACAATTTGTATAAAAAATGTATGGTTTATAAAAATTCGCCGTGTGTGAAAAAGCCTTAACGAAAGTAAACATGGCAGTTGTTTACAGTTACTGTAGGCTTAGGTTCGTTAGGCCGTTGGTTTACGCTACAATAACAGAGACCTTGTACGTACTAGCCGTTTAATTAAATCCCTGGCTTGTGGGAAAAAAAATCTTTCGCATCCATTTATTTTAACCATTGCGTTTTAGTATTTATACGTGGCGTGAATGCCACCTAAAACTGAATAGTGTTTGCGATCAATAAATGCGTGCATTTAAATTCAAGTAGGCCTTAAGAATTAATATTTCTGCCCACCACAAGGAGGAGACTTGCTGTGTAATGTACCGCCTGAGAACCGTTCCCTATCAAATCTTTTGTCGTTTAATTGTTGTACTCAGGTCTCCTCTCAGAATGGGAAATCTAAGACCATGCTCTGTCAATTTGGCCGGGTTACGTAGTTTAGTGCAATAATATGTACAGTCACACTAATTGAATCTTCTGCCGTTGCGGACACACCTTGGCCAAGTTATATGTACTTTCATCAGATTACATACGTTCACGTACATATATGTAGCCGTTGTTCATAATTTGAATTTGGAACGTAAACAATAGTTTGAATAAGATTTAAAATTCTCACTCCACATTTCGTCATGAAAAAGATTAAAAATTCCGTACTAGAATCTAGAAAATACTGGCGACCGATGTGGTGATTGTGATTAATGAGAGATAAATAAAAAAAAATGAGTCCGACGATCCCAATTTAACTTGATAGCGCTTGAAATAGATCCCTCCGATCCGTTTACAGACGGGTCATCAATTTACTTTACCTATTCGGGATTTTCACTGGCTCAACGTTTTATTGTAGCGAAGTGATTTTAGCCTTACGAGTCTCTTCGGCTTTTTATTCCACATGTTTCTCTGTTTGATAACGGATTAATCTACGCAAGTATGTTCAATATTAGATGATTGTTAAATTTGATAGTTTTAGTGGTTTAGATGTAATAGTTCTAGGGGTTTAGTAGCTTAAATGCCATTTCAATCCGAGGGTGTGGAAACAAATTCGGGCGCGCATTTCATTGTTTCATTTCTATGGCGCGCATTTCTATCAACCAGGAGCTTCACCAGCGTGGTACATTCTATAATCAACCACCGAATAAGATGAAGAACGAAGAATAATCTTCACCCTTCTCATTCGGAGGGAAAAAGCAATTAAACAATGATTTGATAAAGGCGGCGATGTTAGTAATAATGCTGATGTTCTAACTTTATTCAGTTGTAAACGGAGTCTGTAAAAAATATCAGCATTTCATAAAAAATATTGCTAGTCATTTGTTCATATTGTGTAACCTATAAAAATGAGTTTGAGTGCGCTGCTAGCATTAACCTACAAAATATTCGGAAACCCGACATTGTTACCGCTGACAGCCAAGGTTCATTTTAGAATGAATAGATTTACACTTCACAATACGCTTTCATCAGAATTGCTATTGAACGTTCAAGCAATTATGGGTTTAATCAAAATGTATATTAATCTGTAGGTACACGTAATTTGTGGCTTGCTGTTTAGAATTTCTTGGTTGACAAATATAAGAGACAGGAACACAAAAAAGAAATACTATTTAAGGAATAATTATTCTAAGCCGTATTTTGAAGTTATTTTACGTAACATCATGCCTGTTATCTTCGAAGAGGTAAGCAGAGGAGTGTAGTATACTCTCACGTTTCACCAGTAACGTTCACGTCCCACTATGAAATAGATGGTGAAAGGGAACAAATCCATATTCGACCCATTACTAGAAAATCTAAGTAGAAAAATTCTATAGTGTTCGATCGGGGATTTAAACTCAATATCTCTTAATCGGCAGTCAACACGACCAATAATATAGGTATAATATGTATAACAATGTAGTTTAAAAAAGCGTTCTCTATGGCAATTTATTGCCATTTTGATCAGAGGTTTTACATTATATGTATGCAAAGGACCATCACCTACTTGCTTCGCACTCAATAAGTATCCTCATGAATTTCTTTGTGAGTGTTTTCAAGGTGTCTGCAATTTGAATATCTATAGATAGATAGGTTGAAAAAATGAAAAAGGGTTGCCCCTTCTCATATTTCCGCTCTGGTAATTTTTCATAAAACTTCCTTTTTATGCCAATCTGTCATATTTCTCATAAGGATAAGAAAACTTTTCCCGAGACTAAGGTACTATAACTGTCAAAAATAGTAAGAAACCCTTTCCGTAATTACTATACTTGTTTTCTAAGACTGGTTCGTTCATTCGCTTACTACATTCGTTTATCAGTCACGGGGTGTCGGATTCGATCCTCGAATGGAAAAAGTAGTAATGTTTTTGTACCTATTTGTATTGTGTGTATCCATGAGTTAAGAAATCTTAGTGTTGTATGAAGCATTAGTAATAATAATACTAATTTCAGTATTTAATAACACTTTTGTAATGTATTTTTATATCTGTAAATGCAAACAAAATCACCTCTGAAAAATTTAGAAATAAATGTTCAGGTTTAACAACTCGCATTGTTTCATTTTAAATTTTCACCAGGTATAAGTTCAGCAAACAAGAATTGTACATATGCCAAATATACATCAGTGTACCGTATGTACTTGGCATTAACCGTACATAGTTCTACAGTCATCTCTAAAATGGTTCCGATATATTTCAAATACATTTGTCTTCATTCATCTCGATACAACGGCACTTCCATTAACGCCAAATGGCATTAGAACTATATGCATAAATTTCCGATAAGTTACGTTACGTTACAAGCGATAACATTTGTGATTTTGTACTATCGTTTTGAGAAGAAATATTGTACGCTACGACTATTTCTGGGGATGTTTCTACATGATTTTTAAGAACAAATCAAAGAGAATTCAATAAATATGTAGGTTTTATGCTACAAGTAACAACAATATTGCGTTTGTATCATCTTTTGTAAGGAATTATTGTCTGCTTAGAGCATCGGCTACGTGACTAGGTTAGTGCTACTCTTAATGTAAGAATGCAATGTAAAAATGAAGAAAGCAATGCAATAAAAGTACAGGTCACTTATTAAAATATATATCATTTATGTTATATACAGTGCTTTAGAAAATACTTCAATTTCTTTTATGAAAAGCAGTGCCTTTTGCGCGTCAAATTTTTGTATGAGTTTTGTACATAGGTACCTATTATATTATATATTTATATAAGTTGTTCAAATTAAGTAACGTCTATGGTGGTTTTGGAAACATCTGATGATAATAGGGTTATTTTATTACTTTTTAAGTATCCAAAATAAATTAATGTACGCACATTAATTGCAGTTTTCTTACAAAGTTAAACTCAGTTATTGTCTGCTCTAAAAGTAAGTCTTCGTTTTGAACACTTGTTACACTAGACATTTCTTGCTGAGTTAACAACAACTTCCTAAGCTTAATGCTCAAGCAGTTTTACTCTGTTTCTGCATAGCCTTTCAGATGTCTTCTTAATTCTATCTATTTGGAAATTGCAATGATATAAGAAAACGTAATAAAATACAACAATTACTGCAACGCTCCGAAATGAATCGAAGCGGACGCTTCTTGTTACCCGGGAATATACCCAGGTAAGACCATGTCAAAATAGACATTGAATCGTAAAACGTTAAGCTGGCAAGTGAAGATCGTAAAATTGGGGAATCTGGTATTCTTCCAGTAATAAAAAGAGCATTTTCGTGAAATAACTTCGCAGGTTATAAATAGCTGAAAGATATTCGCTCAGTTCTGTTAGAAAAAATTTTTTAGAGACTTCAACCTACCATTATAGCCTACGGTTAAGTAATAATGGCTTGAATGAGGAACAATAGTTCATACAATAGTAGCCTCTGTTAATGTATTCTATATTTTATACTCTAAGATTTGAGGCTTTACGAATCAGGACGAGCAAACTTTTCGATATTTTTGGAACCATTTAACACATTTTTGCCAACTAGGGATGGCGTGATCGTTACCTAATGTGGTATATCAATTTTTATGTACAAGTATCTACTTCATATCCATAAGCGCTTGGAATTAAGTATTTTTCGAAAAAAGGTTATTCAAATAAAATAAAAGGAATATGACTTTCAATAAATATACATATATCATGTCTGGTCTAGTATAAATCAAATTACTCAAATTACAGAAGCATGTGGAGCTCGCAAAACTCGTGTTTGCTGTGCGAGTCCTATACCAACAGTCGGATTGCGCTCGCGGTGAGGTCTTTATTGACAAGCGAAAGGTCCACATGGATAGATAAATGTGAATAACACATAAACGTTATATACACATTTATGTTGTTAGACAATATATTTGCAAACCAAGTAGTAGGCGATAAACATATAAGTAGTGTGACTAATGTTCAGAAAAAATATTGCGAATGTACCAATGAGCACTATTGATCATATGATATTATACTGTGTGTAGTTTTAAATGTACCATACATATACTCACGCCAGGTTCCTTGCGGGGTAGGCAGAGAGCACATAATGCCAAATATCAGTATTCTTGCACACCTGTCGTGCCTCTTCCACATTCATTACTCTCTTCATAAATGCTGCCGGTTTCGGAGAAAAAAAGTAAAGTTTAAACGTACCAAGCATGCAAATTTCAAAACTAGGTTAAAGTTCTTGCTTTTACATCAAAGCCGGAAAACTCGTATATGTAGTTAGAGAGGCCTAAACTAACAGTTGACTGGTATTAACGGACACGGTCGCGCAAAAAGGAAATAAAACCGTTAGTGATAGAGGCGTATGCCTGCTCCACCATATTTATATAGCAATAGAAATTTATTGGTGATATTCAAACTTTGGATGTACTAGTATATATACACATGCACACCAAACCACACAATCCTTGCAATAATTATAAAACTATGAAAATTAGTAAAGTCTAGATATAACAGGATTTCATTCGACTCTATGATCGATTTATTTTATAATTTAGCAAGCCCCTAAAAGCTACTTATTCATAACAACCATCTGACATATAAGTACACATACACATTAAGACGCACACGCGTGCATCAAATTCACGGTCATTGGTCCCTTTATATCTGTAGTCACTTTGACGTTGGACTGCGTCGGCCACTAACATCATCTAGTTGGAGCCAGTTTTCTACAGCGATAACATAAGAAAGTTATTGACCGTAAAAGGGATTTGCCCACGGTGAGGTAAATTGACTGTTAGTTTAGGACTAACGCACAGTAAACACGATTATGGCGTTGTGTGCAAGAGTCACATTCGGTTACTTTTTCATATTGCCGTTTCCATTGACTTTATCGTAGTGTTTTTAAGTGTGATTTTAACATGAAAATAGTTTATGTGCCATGACTATATTGGGCGCGGCGCTTATTTTTAATCTGTTTGCAGATGATTTCAGTAATATTTTACAACAATTATGCGTTATTATAAGCTCAATGCGTGATGTAAACTTGATTATTTCTAATTTTCTTATGTTATTTTATGCTTTATTATTAATTAATTTAATAGGGCTTTTATTGTTTTATTTATTGAGTTTGAATTAATAAATAAGTGATACAAATTGGACAGGATTAAAAAATTATCAAGAACAGTGTGGCTTGTAAGGATTTGCAAACGATTAGGTACATATGTAGTTGTCAGCAGATAGTAGTAATATATCAATCCTACATCTAGATCATCCATATTATTCTGTAATTAAATCAACATAATCACCATTATCAGCCTATTGCCGTTAAGTTTACGTCCCCCTATGGAATTGGTGGTGAGCCTCTTGCCATACACCGGGCACATATGCAGACTCCGAGCCACTACTAGAAAATGGAATTTAAAAAAAAATGTATTGTAATTAAATTGTATGATTATATTTCAACACGGTCTAGTGATTTTCTTTTGTCAATTATTTCACTGGTGCGTCGCATGATGTTCGATACTAATAAGTACTTCAAGGATAACTAGGAGGCATTATGTAATTTGTCACGTGACTGATTTTTCTAAACGAGAACACACTTCCCATATCCTGTTGATACACAATGTTCTAACTTTTACAAATTGAATATCCAATATGAAATGTATCGCTGTGTTTTGTACGTATATGCATACTGAGTTTTATGTACATATGTATGTAGGTACAATATATCTGTTGCTAGTACTTCGTAAATAAAATGCCTGAGGAAATATAGAAATAAATAAATTAATGACTCAGCGAATTAATGACTACAAATGAGAAGAATATAATGTAATTAAATATTCCTAATTAACAGTTTGGTTATTTTTTGCGCAACGCATAATAACAGTAAAACAAAGGGTTTATTTTATACCTGATAATATCGGTTTGGTAACCTTGACACTAAACTCTAATGAAGAAATTAAATTAACCTACATAAAACTGGAACGAATAAAAACCTGAAAATAGTAATTGTATAAAAATGTATAGTAACTTACAAATTAATTAAAGAACTAATAAAATGCTTTAATAAATTTAATTATTATCTCTACAAGTAACTATAAAATTACGTTACAAAATCTATTTCTGTTGGTGTTGAAGAGTGATTACAGTGGTTTTCCTTTGAATGATAAGAAAATATTTTTTTTTCATCGCTTGAATTACATTATAACCTATACAGTATGATTCTTTTCTTGTATTTATTAAAAATGAAATTATTAAAAAAACGTTTTTTTATCAATATACTCAGTTAAATAGAGATTTTTTGCCTATTCAAGATGAAGGTTTCCGTTAAAATTTATCAACTGTTATTTGCAAGTGCGCTTGCAACCAATTGGGTGGTCGTGTTGGTTGCAAGCGCAACTGCCGATCAAGAGGTTCTGGTTTCTATTTCCGGTTTGGAAACTATAAAATTTTTCTAATTTAGATTTTCTAATAGTGGCTCGGAGTCTGGATTTGTGACTGGTGCCTTGCAATAGGCTCACCACCTATTCCATAGTGAGACGTAAACGTAACTGGTGAAATATGGGAGTGTTTTACATTCCTCTGTCTACCTCTTCGTGAATTACAGGCGTGATGTTATGTTAACTGTTACTTAGCAGGACTGATGAAGTATATTTCAAAATAGAAGTTCTTTATAAAATTCTTTACATTTTCACCTCTGCATACATTGGCGCGCGTTGATTAAGCTGTCATATTACTTGCAAGCTACCAGATGGCACAACTATTATGCACAGTAAGTTTAAATTAGTCTACTGTATAATAACTACTTACCTAAAGACATACTCGTATATTTCAAAATGTGACCCAGATAATCAAGATGTTCCCGCAGGAGATGGCTGTCCGAACACGTCGGATCCAATCACGGGAAATACGGATTTCCACTTATATTTCTTTGTGACGGAGATAAAGATTTCGCTCTCCTATGACATATAAAAACTCGAGTTTGGTTTCGTTTGAACGACGACTTTTTTGTATATATCATGTTCACGCGTAGGTATATGTTAAATCGAAGCCGCCGGAAGTTACGAAACGACGTAAATATTTATGTAAATGTTCCATAGCGTTGCGGCGTTGATCGCGCGCTGAGCGTTCTTGAAGAAATAAGCGAAACTGTACTAGTGGAGCTAAACAATCGTGGGTAGTTTCGTATAAATTGTATTTATGTTGTGAAATAGATTTAGTTCTAGCGTAGCGGGAGGTTTATTGTCACGATAAAAACTTCTGACAGATAATGTGTTCACGATCTACGACTACTACTTTTCTCTAAGATTTAAATATACAAAATTATTCCAGTGATTTTACGTTAATTAAGACATTTATATTACTTAGAGTTTTAGTACACAGTGGAACGTGGAAGTGTTCCACACTCCATTGCCTGCCTTTTAGGGGATTACAGGCGTGATGTTATGTATTTCGATACAACTCTTATGCGGCCAATTTTCCTCAAACCAGGCAAAGCCGACGCTATGATAATAATAAGACAACAAATTAACTATGTATATTCAATTTACAAATACGACCTTGGCCTGTGACTTCTACCCTGTCATTCTGAGACGAAACCCATGTGCGACCAATGGTACGATAAATATAGGGGATTAAAAACACATCTTTGTATACATACATATGTAAATAATAGTTTTATACCGAGACGGAATTAATATTCATGTACTCCACACAGGTATATTCTTTGGTTAGCATCGAATCCGCGACCGACAGCTCAGTACCAGTTCACTTAAAATATATTATGAGTAAAAATTTTTCACTTTTATGTCTATTGAAGAAAATATATATTATCGTTTAGTAAATATATTTCATACGTTTAGTATTTAATGTTTATGGGATCCCGAGGGTGTCGAAGTTCCATAGCTAAATAGTCTTAACTTTCGTCTGAGTACTGAAGCACGAAAACTTAGTCAACTTGCTTTTCCTCGCTTTATCCCGTTTCGTATTATTTGGGAGTTTTGTGAATTATATGTACATATATATATATATTCAAAGTAAACTTGTTTCTTAGTTCTTATTTGTATATTTTTGTTATGAAATGTTCAACTGTACGTTAAGTTTAATAAAAATAATGTATTCTTACAAAAATGAGTGAATGTGGCGATTTTACACGTAAAATTATTTTGGTGTCGTGGATTTCATGACTAAATAAACAGACAAGTACATTATCAATGAAATTGTAAGCAGATAAGTGAATTCATATCCCAGTCAATCCAGGTAGGAATCGAACCCGGAACTTTCTACGTGGCATATCAGTTTGTGGTAGAGACGCTCATGAATTTTTAAATTACAAAGTTCACACTGTATATATACATTCTACAGTAGCGGTACAAGATAATTTATTCTCAACATTATCCTCTCAAACGAAATGTTACCACAATAACGTTTAAAACTATTATTCAATGCAAACATCCTTTGTTCTGTTAATTATTTCGCTCGAACGAAGCGGCGTTAGTTATAGGTTGTACTGCTAATTTACAGGCGGGCGTTGACAGTTTGCTAAAGTGGGTACTGCTACCTACCACTTAAAGTAGGTAGTTATCGCGTACTACCTCTTAATCATTTCTGTATAAATAGCTTCGGGAGTAGTAATTGCAATGTAGCATATTGTTCGTTGCGCTTAGCTATATACTCGTATAAATGATCCAGTTACAAAAAAACTGTAGCTGAAACATGACTGCCTGGCACATGAAACCATAATGAAAACGTAAAAAAGGTTAAGGGATTTTTTTATTGTATAAAATAATGTTCACATAACAAACTTTCAAAAACTACGTTTGTGTGCAATAATTATAATTATTGCACCCGTAAATTCAAGAAACGACTTTGACATAATTCGTGTAAGGCTGGCTCGGCGCCAATTTTAACACCGACTCTAGCATAGCGCATAATAATGATTGCGTTAGCGAAATTTTTTTCAGATGAAATTCTGTTTATTTGTAATAAATGTAACTAAAAAAATTGCCATATGTTTTGAAAACTGTACAATGTAAAATATAAAATTATAAATTAATTAACAAGAATACATTTTGAAGCTCGGTGTTAGGTTAGAGCAGAGTAAATATTATTATTACGTTCTGGCTCGTAGCCAATTACTCCGAGACATCGTAGAACATACTCGTAGATCAGCTGCTACGATTATTTTGTATTACGAATACTCTGGAGTTTATTAGAATTTCACACAAATATATAAAGTTTTGAGACTGGATTTTTTTATAAATGAAACTTTATTTCTTTGTTAATTTAAAATATAATCTGTTGAAGAAAAATTAAATTTGTTTTAGGGAAACACTAACGACGTAGATGTATAGTTCGTTTTTTGTATGATCGTTGGTACTATGTTGTTAATTTTTATTACATAAAATATTCTAGTATTAATACAGAGATAATTGTTCTAAGATAAAACTTCATGTATAATATATATTTTCACTATAGGCGTTGACCGTTGAGTTGACAGGGCGTATTCTTCATATATACATATACAAAGTTTTTTATTTCATCCCAACATTTGAGTCCCGACAGAAATCATTTAAAGCCAAAATGCGACACTAGAATGATTTTTCTATTGTTGACCCATTTTACATTACCCCCACCACGGCAATTATGGGCCTTTGATATTGTTTAATCACTTGTTCATTAATGAAACAGTTCAAAGTTACCACGGAAGTACAATTACGAGTATGTTTGTGGATATTAGTCGTTGTCGGTCACCCCATAGCTCAACTCTGTAGACCATGTTAAGAGAGAGCATCACAAATTTACTCACAGTAATGTCACCCAAAGCCAAAGTTACTCATACTTATACAACTTGCTTTACAAACCTCGAAACACCCAGTAAAGTCCCGGCCAAAACAATGATTACCTGCAAAAAATAATGTGTTGTTGAACTTAAAAATTATACTTATAAAATAGAATTTTTTATTACTATTTCAGATATTACAGTGCAATTGCCAATTATATTCAAGACATGATGTTTGATCTATAATTATTTAGTGAAACGAAATTTGCTTTAAATAAATTAAATATGAAAATGACATTGAAACACATCTCGCATTACAAAAATAAATAATAATACGTAACATAGTCTTATAATTATTGTTTAAAAGCAGTGACGTGACTGAAGCAGTCATGTATAGCGAGCGTTCAGTATTGTTAAGCAATCAGCTCTAGAATGGCTATCTGCTGATAATAAATTTCCGCTTGCATTTTCGTGCTTTGGACGGCATGTCTAATAGTCCGTAATGGGGTAGCGTGGCGTTCCAAGGCTTCCGCAGTTACAAGAGAGACTCGTGTCCCGCGGTGGACCGTAAAAAGTTGTTGCAGCAAACATTATGCATTGACATAATTTGCAATGTTCTGGCAAGTAGCCAATTGATATACGTATTTTAGAACATACGAGTAACGATCCGTGCATAGGTTAATTAATGCTCTTACTACAGTACATTTGGAAATTTGACAAACAATTCATATGAATAGATCGACCGAAACGAACGGAGCTATCGATCGAATTAACGTGCAGATAGAATTATTGCATTTTAATTGAATTTGTGGTAATTACAGCGTCCATATATATATATGTATATGTAACAAATATAGAGTTGGTTTTATTTATTTTTATTGAGTTAAAAAAATATTTTCTTTAATATGCTCATTCCAATTATAATTTACACGAATCAATAGTTCAATTCTCTTTGATTTTGTTATTATTTTTTTAGCATATTATTTGTAGCTATCTATTGTAAACGGAAGCTTTAGGTACGACGAAAATACTCTATTTAAAAATTCTAAAACGAATAAAGTTGGTCACGAGAAACTAAGCTGTAGCGGAAGCGGTACACTGAAAAACACAAAAGGCTACTCTGGCGTCCATTTCCAATCGAGTGACGTAACTGCGTATCGGACGTGAAAAGTAATATGGACGGCGAAATAGCGGGAGTCGTCCCACAGAAAGGCTATACAGTCGAGGACAAGCGTGAAATTGAGAATGGTGATTAGATACAACAGTTTATTGGTACGAAAGTATTAAAGGCTCCGCTTACCTACCTACATCAAATGTTCTACTTAATATATTTAATTAAGGTTTAATTACACTACGCTGAAGTTTGTAAATTTATACACAGTGAATTTATTCCAAAAGAAATATGGCCCGAGAGGTTACTGTGAATTTAGAACTTTAATATCTTTATAAGAACAAAGTTGTTTTTGGTTAAAATGGTTAAAATTGTCGTTGACTTTGTGATCTAAGCTGGCACGCCTTGTGCGCTAATGTGATGATGTTCGATGATAATGGTGATAAAACTTAAATGGTATTATATAGATGATACGATAATATTATATAGACGATTACAATACAGCAACATCCTCATCGTAAATCAACATCAAATCACCAGTTGGAGATGGATAAATGCTGGATACCTACTATTGCATTACTTATAAAAAAATCGTTCGTAAGGTTCTAGAACCAAACATATCAACGTGATTCTATTTACCGTTTGGATATTCAGTTTTGGCATGGATTCTTGTAGTAGATACGATATTTGGAGGTGCAAATTATTATGTCCGGCTCATATTTCTTGTGGAGATAAGTGATAGAAGCGGTACATTTATAAGGTTATATTGTAAATCTACAATTGTCAGCTTAATGACAATATATAAAATTGTAACTGAGCAAGTGCAGTTGTCCTCGTGAACTAAGTAGTTATGATACAAGTTAATTTTTATAGAATTATAAAAAAAAAAAGTCTGCCTCGTTGGTCGTGTTGGTTGCAAGTGCGACTGCCGATCGGGAGGTCCTGGGTTCGATTCCCGGGTTGGGCACT
>DWDU01001285.1:0-15083 GCA_018245575.1 Jemadia suekentonmiller
GTAACTGGTGAAACGTGGGAGTGTTCTACACTCCTCTGCCTACCTCTTCGGGGATAACAGGCGTGATGTTACGTTAAAATCACAAAATGTGTTTCCTGTGATTATTTAACGACCAAATTTTTTTTCAGGTCACATATTTTTTTGGTACTACTTTTTAAAACCAGTATACTCGTACTTATACGCAAAGTCAATCAAAACGACAAATTGGATATCTATGGGATGGAAACAGCTAAAGAACAGGTAACAGAACTAAACTATTAATTGATAGGTAATAATTAAACGTTTAGTGTAGAACTATTAGTATACGATAGTACTAATATTATTGTACAGTAATATAATATACACTAATAAAATAGTACTCATGCAGTTCCTACAAAGTGATACACTTGGAGTTGTATAGTTGTTTCTAGTTCTAAGTTTATTCGACTTTTGGTGAGTGTACGATATATACCAGCATGTCAGTTATGATCGAATAATATATTTTAATTAGATCTTTGTATGTAACGATAAATTCAACAGTAAAGCGTAGATTCGCAGAATTCGCGTTGTTATTTTTGAAATGCTTTTCGAATCCAAAAATCTATCATTTATTAGCGTGCGTAATGAGCGCCGGTGAAGCTTGGCTCATTCACTTCCACGCACCCCGGCTCAGTCTCGATATCGATTCATAGTTGCTCTTATTTTAGTGCAGATCAAAGGTGTAATGGATGTTGTGTACTAGATTTATGCGCTGGGAACTTATTTTGTTGGTAAACGGATCACTGCAAGTAATGAGTGTGTCTACTGCCTAATGGCTTAATATAGCTTCTATTGATATTTTATTGCCGTCTCCACTACTGTATTTTATAACCCCCGTGTTCTTTTTATTTGTTTTACATATTTTTCGTATCACGTAAAATCATATTTTTCTATGTTGCAATATGTAAAAAAACAAAATTGGTCAGAGATACTTTTTCTTATTTTTGCAGAAATTTTGCCCACCGACATTTTTAAATGTGATTATTAATGTACGGCTGGAGCGATTCGTTTTATTCCATGTACATACATTTTTATTGGACTTGAGTGCTCCATAAGAGTGGCAACGTACCATAAACCTATAAAAAGACTGGATGATTTTAATGGTTATAGCTCATAGTAAATTAATTCCCTAGCATATTCTTATATCGACTGCGATCAGATAGAGTATCGCAAAACGAGAATCATACTCAATCCGGGGCTATTAACTCTCTATCCGCTTTCCATTCGTTCACAGTTTACTGAACTTTCAAATCACAATAGATCTTTGCATTCATAGTTTAGTTGCGTGAATTATCAACTTTAGGTACCTGTTCGCTATCAAGTTAGCAAACGAATGTCTAGATTGATGGAAGCAGTTGGAAGGAAGGACTTGACGCCTTGTCCACTACTTATCTTTTCGAGGTACCCGCGTTAATAAGTTTTGTTGGGTCTGTGAATGTATTGGTTTTTTAGGCATTATATAGGGTGACTGTAAGGTTATA
Organism: Jemadia suekentonmiller; assembly: GCA_018245575.1. Lineage (NCBI taxonomy): Eukaryota > Metazoa > Arthropoda > Insecta > Lepidoptera > Hesperiidae > Jemadia > Jemadia suekentonmiller. The sequence goes on from DWDU01001285.1 coordinate 1,500, forward strand.
TTTGAACCAAAATTTTACTATTATAGAATGTTTTATGATACTTCTTTGGTGCTATAGCCTGTAAAAGGTAATAGTGTAATTTTGTTTTAGAATTCTGTTTCAGAACGATATAGCGGATAGCGATCCGGATAGCGATAAATGTTTGAATATGATATCTATTACTTTGAGTGATGTGTCATACAGTAATATTTGATCAAGTTGGCTCGGAGTCTGAATTTGTGTTAGTAAACGTAATTGGCGCGACATAAGAGTCTAGGCACTATACTCCTCTACCTATCTCTTCGAGGTTTACTGGCTAATGTTTCTTTTTCTTTTAATATTTCATCGCCTGTCGTTCATCTGTTCAAACTAGGACCTGTTAGTTCGAGGCGAGAATTATCAACATAACTGTGCCGTTCAACTAGTAATGTCATTTTAATACGTTCGTGATCATGCACCGTGACGTCATTACCAGCAAGCGCAGTCTCAACAACATCAGATTTTGCTCCCACTGCAAATATTTCTAGTTCTTCATACACAGCAATAAGGTTCATTTTGTTTAGTGCTTTACTTTTGTGATTATTGTATGCTTTCGTATAGACGCGAGCGTCCAATATTATAAATTCTTCTATTATGTCAAAAGAATAAAGGCTAAAATTACACAGCGTAGGTGTGGAGCAATAAATGTTTCTTTTTGTCACATTCGTATTTGTCAAGACTGCCTTATAGTAATGCAATTAAGGTTGATTTTTGAAATAACAATGAAAACCGAATCGCGACTGTTATGTGGTGATCATATAAATCGTCCGATTGTTTTCTGAAGAGGTGACAATACTTTTTTGTATTCATGGGACTGTTAACATTCATTTCGGGTAGCTTATGGTGAAACCGATGTGTGACTTTGATGTGCTTTTAAATGATTTCTATTGTATATTTAATATTACCCAGAGTTACATAGGTGTGGAGATATTAGAGTCGTCGTCTATTTGTGTGTAATGAAAAGTGCTATAGAATGTTTCAGTTGTAATGAAACTGGAGGAAGTCTTAGCTGCAAGCTAAAAGGCGAATGCGATTAGTCGACAAGCTACAAATATCGCAAGATATCTGGAATAGTTTCAGGCCATTATGTCAGTTCTCTACCGGCAACCCGATTTATTCGGGCCGCGTAAACAGCTATTATTTAAACAAGACGTATGTGATTTCAGGCTTATGATTTAGGTACTACGCATAGTTTGCTTTTTTTTACATTTTTTATTTTATTAATTATGTATTAGAGCTTTTAATTGATCTATATGTACGAATTTAAAAATAAAAAAATTGTAAAAGTGCGATTTAATTGAATAACTAAACAATAATATTGTCAACGTCAATAAAAATCCCGATCAGATAAACAATCTTGATGGTATCTGTAATAATAATAATTTTTCAAAATAAAATAAACAAAACGTCTGGTTTATGGTGTATCGCGATCTTCGAATTGTCCACAGTCCTCGAGCGAACGAAATCACTGGAAGGGCTTGCAGCAGTTGTCGTTAACGTCAAATGCCCTCTTGCGACTACAGTAACACGCATACCGTATACATACCATTTCTCATTCACCTACGCGAAGGTACCAGGAAAGTGGCAATAACTTGCAAGTTTTTGCGGAACCCTAAATCATTCGGCGCCGCTCCACCGGCATGGTCTCATCCGTGTATTTAATTAGGATCTGTTATTAGGCGGTCTGTTCATTTGCGATTATTTGACCAATAGGTCGCCGAGCTGCTGTCGATACTGTCGTTAATCGAATGGGACATTCCAGTTGGAAAAACTGTCAAGTTGTTCGATTGACATTTGTTAGTTCAGTGGTATGGATAACTTATTGTAACTGCATTGCAACATTTTCTTTCACGATAACTTAAATGATAAATTCAACAAGTGACTTTATTGCTACCTACATTCAATCACATTCGAAATTTTCGTAACAATAACGTAAAAAAAAACGTAACATCACGCTTGTAATCCCCGAAGAGGTTGACAGAGGAGTGTAGAACACTCCCACGTTTCACCAGTTACGTTTACAATAATAACAATAACCTCAGGGGTAACAATGACTTTTGTATAATTAACAGATTGCCGATGATAATATGTAATTATTCTTTTAAATAACATTTTAGGCTAAAATGGGCTGTGGATACTACTTAGAATCTGCAATATTATTTTATATTTTTCGTATAATCCCCCGTATATATTTTATTGTTTCACCTTCATAGATAAGTGCGAGAATATTTCTTTTTATACGTCATGGTTAGGGTCTAGTGCAGGTTATTAAACGTCCTGATAGGTCGCTAGTATGGAAACAGCCTAATCACACATCATTCCGTCGCTTCGCGATTAACATGTCCGAGCCACTTGGCAAAATAATTACATCTTATTCGAAACTGCACTTCCTCCTTATTACCTTGGACACATGGTCGTTATTCGTGCGCAAGTATGTTATTGTATATAAAGGATATTTGTCATACGATCATGTTTGTTTAGACAGTATGATTTAAGACCGAATGACTAGTATTTAAATATTGTTTTAATTGTTACTACTTAAATAATACGGTTTGCAATGCGAAATATGTTAATTGGACTATTATGTTTTAATATTGTGATATCGGAGTTTCAATTTAATACAATCAATATTTTCATTATGTTTCAGAATATCGACAAGTGAATTGATTTTTTGTATTCAAATACGCATGTCAATTTGTACAAACTGGTCACTTGCAAGTCATAATTTTTATATATACATAGGTACCAACTTATGATTATAACCACTCAACATCAAACTGGCTGAAATATAAATTGCGCTTTTCATACAACACGAATGAAGCCACAGGCAACAACACGTTAAGAATATAGACTCTAATGCGTATAAACTTTCTACATATTCTGCCGTCAATATATATTTATAATTACGATCGTTGAGCACAAGCAATTGCCTTCGAAAGTGCGTGAGTCTCACGTGAACCGATTGTAATGGCGCTTATCTACTGATCTGTCTGCTTCACACGACTGCTCCTGTACTTTGTTGTGCGTAATTGTTTAGTTGGCTTTCGTTTTAATGTAGGTAGTAATTTGAAAATCGATGGCATATGTTTATCAATAAATTAAAAATGTTAAAAGAAATGGTGCGTAAATAGAACCTTGCATGACTCCATTAAAGTATATACGACGGTCTTAAACTTTGGTCTAAAAGAAAAATATTCAGTGGTCTGTTTTACAGAGTATGTTTATTTTTAAGGAACTAGCTGACCACCCTTAATGAATTTTATTCACCCATAGAGTTTACTATTTGTTCATAATGGCGCTTCGCATACACCTAGTGGAAGTGGTTAAAGGTACTATTAATATTTAGCACCGTAAGTTTGCGATTGAGAATCAATAAATATTCATATCACTGTCGATCTGTTAGCACTAGTTTGTTGTCCAACACGACAGGCTATCATTTAAGTAGTTCCGGGTTTAATTCAAAAAAATTACAAATTCAGATTTTTGCGTTGGGTGTATATGTATATTTGTGTAAATTTGTGTATATATAGCGTTTGAAATCAAGGGAACTCAGGAGCAGACCTAACAAACTAAGACATAACTTGTGTCAACAAATAAATTTGTAAATAACTATCTCAGAAGCCAATAGAAGTAACACGCTCTAGTAACTAGCACCTATAGCTTATTCAAATGCACTCAGATGTACCACCATGATTCGCCATTGTATTGCTTCCTGTCTCAAGCTAATCAGGAAATGATGCTATCTCTAAGTGCCTTGTAATCGGTGCTACATTTATAAACATCTCACACTTTGTATTCAGCCGCATAGAAAATTAGCCGAGTTCAATTAATGGCGTTTGAGATCCTTTAAGAGATATTATTGGTAGTGGTTTGCTTTCGAGTACATTGGAATCACCGTTTGTACCTTAATGTTATTTTGTAGTACTACTAAATAGTACTATATTTTTGCCTACTCTGTGACGTCGCTGATTACCTAATACTGAAACTCAAATGTGTTACAATATTAATTCGCTTGCTACAATTTTCTATCTAAAGCAACTCTTGCCCTTTTACCCAGTTTCAGTTCGAAAAGTGTGATTAAGGGGCAGCAATGCATTGGTTAGTACCGTACGTATTGTTGCATTTGGTTATGTAAGACCGCAGTGCAAATATGAATGAAAAAAGATGGATAAATGTGACATGGGAAAACGTTAAATAAAATTTTACAAACGTAAAATGGAATTATAATTATTACTACTATTTCATAATATGAGTAACTATCAGATTCAACAATTCTCACTCACTAAACTTCACTCACAAGAATCCGAGGGCATGATCTACCTCGCAGTACTATAAAACAAACATACATACGTCCAATTGAATTAATAACATAATGACATAATTACGGAACAGTCCGTTCGTACATACGTCTATCCGAGATCTGTCTATCCACAATGGCGCTATCTGCTTCGGAATCTGTCTCCGTTGATATCACACTCGGTTGATTTACGTAATAGTTGCCTTGGGTGCTGTGTCCATTGGCAACACATACGTCGTTATCAAAACGATTGATTTACTACTGCTTGAAGTATAAACTATGAACTATTGCACGAATCAATTTGGTGTTCACCGAATCAGTTTGGTGAATGACAGATTTGTACATAATACGGACACAGATCCATTCTTCTCAAATATTCACAGATCATTCTTCGCAAATAGTTGTAAGTATTATTTTTTCGTTTAGTATTACTGGGAAATGGGAGTGTACTACATTCCTCTGCCTAACTCTTCAGGGATTACAGGCGTAATATTACCTAAGATACGTAGTTTTACTTCTATCATTTTTGGCCTGGTGGCAGTAGTTTAACTTGAGACAAATTTCCATCATTAACATCGCGATTGCCAACGTGTGATGTAATAGTCTTTTAAGTTATAGAACTGTCTCGTGGAAACAATCACTTAATGGTAAGTAATTTCATGTATGCCTTTTGTTTGTCACGATCTTTGTGCCGATGTTTAATTGTGTCTTGCGTACCGTGGTTACTGTTATTTTTATTGCTCGTTATCTTCATGCTAGATCTCGCGTGGTGGCGCAGATAGACCACATTTAATTGTCTTTTGTACATAATCTGTTCTTATACAATATTTAATTCGCTTTTTATGTAAGAGGAAAGCATCAGCTAGTGTAATTCGCTCGGTGTACAATCGGCTCTTTTACTATACGTTAATATAAATATTAATAAACCGTAAAGCCTCAATTAGGTTTTGAATGTTCCGCTTCCGTAGCTTCATCAAAATCATTTTTTTTTATTTGATATCTCCCTCAATAAAGAGCGGTTAACTAAAATCGAATGTTCTATATTACGACGGTATGTCAATATTTTTTTAGTATGCAGACGTTGGAATGTTTAATATTTTCCCCTTGTTCCAATGTTAACAGAAAGACGAGAGCCGTCACAGTTGAAAGGCGAAGCGTCGTTTATACAACATCCCGAATGAACGCTTCGTTAGTCCGTCACCTCGGCTTTGTAATATTGATGTTAAACTAACCAAAACTGCGTGGTGTCATGGGTCATTAGACCCACGGCTAAAGGTGGCCGTTTGATTGATTCAAAACGATTATCATTTGGTGACTGACGGACCGTTGAGCTTTTTGTGTCTCGCTCTGCCATAGGTAGAATTTACATTTCTCTTTTTCATATTGATTCGTCAATTTAAGAAAGTTCAATTTATGAAGTATTTAATCGCTGTTTATACAATCTGTTTTGAATCAGGATCTTGCGAAATCTAGGTACTGGATGTTAAACAGTAAAAAATCAACTATAGTGGCATGGAGGGTTCAGCACCTGTTGTGGATATACAAAAGATTTTAATAGGACTAATTTTATAGGTAGTATCATAGTGCTTCGTTGGTCGTGTTTGTTGCGAGCACGACTGCCAATCGAGTGGTCCTGGGTTGGATTCCCAGGTCGGGCGTTATTGGATTTTTGTAACTTAGTCTAACTTTCTACTTTCTAACTTTTTCTAGTAGCGACTCGGAGTCTGGATATGTTCCCGGTGCATGGCAACAGACTCACCACCTATTCCATAGTGGGATGTAAGCGTAAATGGTGAAACCTGGGAGTGTACTACCATCCTGTGCCTAGCCTTACGGGGATTATAGGCGTGATGTTACGTTTATAATTATATGTAGTAATAGACAACAAATCTTATGTATATCTTTATTTTATTAGATTTGTGCTGAGAAACAAAATAACGAAACTTAATGAAGTGTTCTCAATAAATTTAAACACCTTTCATAACACAAAAACTTTTAAAACACCACTTTTGGTAGATGAGTACCAGTTTGGGAGGCATATGTAGTCAGAAAATATTCATACACGTTGAAGAGGTTTCACACTATGTATATGTGGCAAACGAAATGCTATTTTAAACATAATAAAACAATGTCGTTTACATCTCCATTGAAGGTACGGATGTCCGTTCGTTATAATATCTTCAACAAAATTGTATCTATCTATAGATTAAGATGTAACTGCATCTATTTAAATTATAGCGTTATAAAGTAACAATTAGCCGTCAAAGTATAATTAAGTTCTTCACTAGGCACTGTGATCGGTATCCTTTGAGTCTAAATGATGCGGAAAGAATCATTTACAGAAACACGTCAGGGAGCACTGACGGTGAATATTAATAGAACACTCATTGTAATGTTCTATTATAAGTACTGACTAATTATAATACTCGTATAGCAAGCAAAACATGTGTTGAGCAATTCGAAAATCGACGCCAGTGTTTTTTACGCTAAATGATTTAGAATTCCATGAGATATAAGATGTTTGCATTAACGTTTACATGTAAAAATATTAAATAATTTAGGTAGATAAAGAGCCATGAAGAATGATTCAAAAGTTATGTGAATCAGCGGAAGCATGTAGTGTGTGTGACATATGTGTGGTCACGTAGTTTAAAAGTTCCGAAATTGGCAAACAACGGATAGGTACCATGAAATTTTGCAAGTGAACATCGAAATGCCATTAGCATAAGTATCTTTTCGAATCGTGGCTGGTGTATCCGAGACCTTTGAAGATATCTCTGAGGAACAGACAGGAAGGAAGCGAGATATTTGAACGCGACAATCGCCATTATATCATCGCGGGCAGCGACGCGTGGCGCCCTCACTCGAGTATCGGATGCATTTGTGTTTTATAGCTCAATGGCATGTGGTTTCGGTTCGTTTGTGTTGCTCGTTTGGTTGTTCAGAAGCGATTTTTAAATTTTAAATGAAACCAAGGCGTCAGGTATTTTCTATTTGAACCAAAAAAACTAAATTGCCCAAACAGTGATCTGGAGTAAACGAGTGGATGATGATGAATTTAAATAGAATAATACGTAGAGCTAGTTAGACAGTCATATAGATCTATTCAAGTCTAAAGTCAAGATGACAAAGATTAAAAAATAAAATTAGTTAACTAATACAACAGTAGAGTTGTATTCTAATATCATTAAAGTTCTAAATAATCACCAGACATGTAAAAACCGTATAAAAAATTAATTAAGCAAACATATAATATTCATGTAAATACGAAGCATTTGGTTTTTATTATTAGTAAAATAAGAATCCAAACGGACAATAACCTAGCGTATTCGGCAACTGGAGGATGATATTTGTGATGTTATCGAATACCAATATCTATTTTACGCGCCGCAGTTTCGCAGCGACCGGCTGGAATTTGTGAAGAAGGATCCCGGATAACTTCGAAACTAATCGGTGTATATTATAATATATTACGTGAAATATCCCAATGCTCAATTTAATCATAATACAGTATCTGCTTTGAATTTCGTACGTTACAAGAACTAGCACTGCAGTTGCAATATCAAAATTTTGGAAATCTATTTCCACTTTTTTTGTGTTCTCTTTTTTGTGATTCCATTCCCGTTCTGCATGACATCCACCATCAGTTCCAAGTTCACAAATGATTGCCGTTTCCTCTGCGTTAAGGATATGTAACCACAAATCAGTTCTCGGTCGGTTGGTCACGGTAACGAGGCTCTCGTCACGACGCACGATAATTGTGCCACATATGCCTCACCTCAGGGTCGACGTGGGATTTCTATAAAGAATTGTATTAAGTTTTACACAATTAATTGGATTTTTTTAAGTAATCTGGCAAATGTTTATTATCTATTGTCCAGATACTTTGAGTTTCATTATGTTTGCCGAAAGCACTTAATGATTATATTAGTCTATAAATAGATAGGACGGTCGATGTCTTTGACGTACAAAAAGTGTTCCAATGAACCAATTTTGAATAAATGATATTTGAATTTGAATTTGATGTCATAGTTGTACATAATTGAAGTTACTGTATCTAGTTTACGGGCAGTCCATTTATCATAGCATAGGCTCTGTTTTTGTTTGAGAGCACCTTGTCGCGTGTGCAATATTTTTACTGTGAGAGTACACCGTAACATTGAATTTATTTTTTGCGTTTAAAGTCTTATATCAGACATAAGTTATTAAAAAAGACCGAAACCTTGATATGTAAAATACATGTGTGCGTACGTAGGTGTACATACTACAAGGTACGCGAGAAGATTAGACATTTCATAATCGTCTACAAGTGCCGCATAATTAGTCATAAGATTTCTAATGTTGACAGCACCATCAACTGCGCTACTGGACATTGGGGCTAACATCAAACTATCTTTAACAGCAATATTTAAAGAAATATTATCGCGATAGCTGATAACAATCTCGGCTTAATCATAATTTCCCTTGAACTTGTCTGTATCATTATTAAAAATCTCGTACAGTTAAACTTTAAATAGTGTCACTTATTAACTGTCACCTTCTGCTGTTTTAAAAATTATTTCTATTGAAATGTAGGTCTTATATCTGTACCTGTAGAGAATATGTGATTGGATGAAGCCAGTTTATTGGCTGCACGTACTTCTGTGTTGGGATCTATAATGTTGGGTTATTATGTGTCAACATTAGCAGCTATACGAAACGATGGAAATCAACATAAAAGCGGCATTTCAGTTCCCACGGCCGATGGGCTATTACCACTGTATTACCAGCTATATCGCCAATTCGATGATATCTTCGGCTGTTAACTCTCGCTAAATGACAAATGAATGGTTGAATGTTTCGGTTCGGTTTTTCTATGGAAACGCAAATTACATAATATGAGAGACAATTTTGGAAATAATTTCCTCATACATACTTGTCATATTATAAAACAGACGACAGTTGTAAGGTTACTCGGATCTACAAACATGAATTAGTCATCCGAATATTCTCTTACCAAGTTATCTTGATGCAGTCTAATTTTACTGATACTGGTTATTCTAATAAGCAACATATACATATTTTATATCATGTTTATATTGTGCCAATTAATAGTTCGTATTAAGAAATGCATTTGAATGCAGTTAATGGAAATAATTACTAATATTACTGCCTCGTTGATTGTGTATTGTGTTGGTTGCAAGTGCGACTGACGATCGGGAGGTCTTGGGTTCGATTCCCGGGTCGGGCACTACTAAAATTTTCTAATTTAGATATTCTAGTAGTGGCTCGGGGTCTGAATTTGTGCCCGATGCATGGCAATTGGCTCACCACCTATTCCATAGTGGGACGTAAACGTAACCGGTGAAACGTGGGAATGTTCTACATTTCTCTGCCTACCTCTTCGGGGATTACAGGTGTGAAATTACGTTTTCCTAATATGACAATCTATGTATGTTCAAAGACGATAAGTACTTACATCAATAATGATATGAAAAGGGCAAAATCAGCAATTATACCATGCTATTAGGTGTCAAGCAATATCTGACCTTTTCAAAGCGTTAATAAAGTCGCTTATGTAATTTTAGGATCGCTGAATATATCTTGTTTGTACTGACTCACTCGGATCCAGCAAATGGTATAAAATTGTCAGTTCCTTTTGAATTGATGCCAATTTGCATTATGGGCTTGTTCACACAATGTAAGGGATTAGTTCTATCATCGCTGGAGAGAGAAAAATAAGAGAGAATGGGAGTGCGATGGCGGATGCGAAATATGTACAAAAGACATGATAAACAAGATTGCATGGACTTTGTATCTCGACGTTGGAGAAAGCGGAAAACACGTGGAGCGTTTCATTTGTAATTAGGATCGCTGCGCTATGATCTCGTCTCTTGATAGCTTTTCCCAAATGTGATTGGACTCTTCTTTGACTCTAGTACCTAGGCAATTCTAAAAAAAATGATTTCACACCAGCTTCTGAATGAGATCCAATATCACAAAGTAGAAGACATTTTTGTAAGAAAAATTGTTAGCAGGAATACAGGATAAAACATTATTCATAGTATATATGTCAAATATCTAGTAGGACATATGATCTGGTGCGCTGTTACTTTTAAGGCCTAAACATATTAGTATATGTGCATACCCTTCTAACTGGAATGCGAAATGCAAGTATTTTAGCTTAACAATGAGTCTAGGAAATAACTTTGATGGTGACGTTCGAAGATTAAAGCGAAGTTAGATGACAACAGCAGCAATGTTGCCTCTCATCGTATGTTGGAAGCAGTTATGTGGGCAAACGAACGCCTAGGACTTCATTGCTGTTGAAGTATCATAAAAAACGTGTATTACTGGAATTTGGCAGCAAAATTTTTCTTTTGTATATGAACTCGGATGTTTACACATACATAGATTTTAGAAGTTAAAATTTAATCGTTACTGTCATTATTTTTTTATCCGCTGTGAAATCTATCGTTTGTATATTTTGAACGATGTAATCTGTAATCGCTTGCAGTTTGCTCGTCCTTAGCGAGACACTTCGGTAACATAGTACTCGTGACACATCATCTATTTGACCGAATTCTTCAATTAAAGAACATGTTTCTTGTCTTCGCTTTATATTTTAACAGGTAATACTCGTCTTCCTATGGAAGTTGCGTGTAGGTACATGTAATGTAATAGGTTCTGTCTATGAATCATCTTTGTTTTGTTGTGGTCTATCCCGAGAACTAATATGGTTTAGCCAGTTGAAGCAAATTTCGAGTCAATTAAATTTGTTGACTTGAGAATCGCGAAGAATATTCCGTCAATAGCCTTATCTCATTAGAATCCCTTACTGTCTATCAGGTAGGATTGTCATACGACTTACCTTACTAACCTTTTTGGATGAGTAGGTAATTTTAGGTCAGGCTGTAATTTTACATTTTTCTGGTTCTGCCTATATTGTGTTCGAAAATGTATATTATTATTTTATATAATTTGGGAATCTGGTTTAGTAGCAAACAATAAGCCCCGATGTCTGTAACAAATATGTTATTTTTTAAAATCCACAGATTCAAAATATCAAAGGTGCCGTGAATAATATAACATCTGTTTTGGTGATTTTTTGTGCATTTAGATTTTTCACTGCATTGTCTGTGACAAGATTAGTCTACTCGTGGTAGACTGCCAAAAGGACCTAATAAAGAAATGCTAGCGAATTATCTCTCGTGTAACCCGAGCCAAGTCTGGAGGCAAGCGGCGTTAATTCGATCATAGCGATGTATCATCTAATCGTTGTGTAATTTGTCGGCTGTTTTGTATGTGTGCTGTTACTTTGCTAATAATCGCTCATATTACGAGACTTCTAATGGAAATTTGAATTGTAGTAACAGTAGATACGAAATGATAGGTCAATCAATACATTTCAGTCAATACATTTGTACATTAAATAAACATAATAGTTATGTGTCCAGTGAAACAATCTCCTCCAGATAACCTGCAAGACAAGATATTGAAGATTAATAATAGAGATATGGGTGTATCTATAATGTAAAAAACATTTTTAGATATTTAAATAATTGACATTGAAAACGTCTCGAAACGGCAACGTATATTTTGTAACATGTCCAAGTTTTTTACATACAATTCAATTGTAAAATTACAACGAAAACAGTATATGGCGAAGAGTTTACTCGTAACTTCCAAGCCAAGTAAATTAGAATAAACTATCCATATTATTAACAAAAATATAAATAGTACATAGAAATATGTACATCTTGATATCAAAAGAGTGCGGCAAGCGACTTCGTCTTAACATAATGGTGAATGGAATTATGTCAAACGTCAAATTAGATGTCTGCCTTCCTGTCGTTTGCATTTTGTGTTACAATAGAGACGCCATTAAATATTACGAAGCGCGGCTCACACAGAACTGTAAACTATTCAGTAATAGACACTGCTATTACAAGAGAAAAGCTCTAGGCCTAGATATGATTTCTTATCTGAAAGAAGAGAACGTTATTTTTAAGAACACATATTGTAAAGTACCTTATTTTTATTTATTGGTTTTAATGACTGCTTCGTTGAACGTGTTGGTTGAAAGCGCGACTGTCAGTTACAGGTCCTGGATTCAAGTCTCCGGCTGGAGCACTATTGTTTGTCTAATTTGGATTTTCTAGTTAAGGGTCGGAGTCTGGATATACGCAGTGTATGCCAATAGGCTCACCCCTATTCTAAAGCGAAACGTAAACGTAACTGATGAAACGTGGAAGTGTACACCAATCTTCTGCGTACCTCTTCGAGGATAAGAAGCGCGATGCTACGTACATTCACGTAATTGATTTAATTATAATTTATTAGAAGAACATGATGATAAATGGCACAGTGGCAAATATTGATTTAATATACGTCTTCCTTAAAAGATAGGCGATCAGTTGGTTAAAAACGACCACTGTTCATAGGTATGGGTAGCAGAGGTATCTCAAAGCGTTGCAGTCTGCGATTGAGAGTCGTGTGCGAAACTTCATTCTTTTTATTGTTTAACGTATTCGTCCTTTTACATTCGATTCGGTTCGGCTCGCGATCCCGACTCGCGAGCCACAACAGTGTAACGAGCGGTAATCACAAAGGTTTTTATGATAATGGAGTTTTATTGAATTCTCTATTGAGAAAAAACGTCAGACAATCCTCGCCGGGTTATTACTGTGTCGCTCGCTGTATTGTTACCGATGTGCCCCTCGTTTACGAAGCCCAATCTGTACTTATCTTTAAGGTTTGTGTACACTAAGGTCGTGTCACTTGAAGCTTTGTGCTTCTCAATGCACAATAGTTATCTCTATAAACATAACTGCTTTGTATTACATTTGGTTTACCATTGACATCTCATGTTACAATTAACGTGACCCGCGATTAATTCAAATGAAATTAATGTGCATTCTCTTTCAGCTTGTAAGCGAAGAAACAATTGTAGATGTTACTTAATAATAACGGAAAAACTAATTAACAAATCGAGATATTTAAATCAAGTGTAGTGTATAAATATATTATAGATAAATATTTTTGTATAAAACAAGCGTATGAATAAAATAAGTTTTCCTTAGAAGTCTTCCTATTAGTGAGTCCTCTGTTGATAAAGCTGATGGTGATTATGATCACTTAAAATATTGCTGTATGTATATACTATATAGGTAATATCGTTTAAGTCTGCTTATATTTATTTAAGGAGCCCTAATATAAAAAAAAACGTAACATCACGCCTGTAATCCCCGAAGAGGTAGGCAGAGGAGTGTAGAACACTCCCACGTTTC
>DWDU01001286.1:0-15072 GCA_018245575.1 Jemadia suekentonmiller
GTACATAAAATCATTTTGTATAAGAGTACATTTAATACATTACGCACATTTGTTTTTGTGTTACTAGGTAATAATCCTTATCGTTTGGTCTAACTAACTAATTATCTGTTTTATTTGATAAGGAATTGTAAAATTGATGTTATCAAGACATTATGTTATAAATGTATGTATGTATTAATCTATCATTAAATGAAAATTACTTTGATACTACCTGCTGCCTCTTTGACACTTACTGCTTTGGTAGTCGTGTTGGTTGCAATCACGCCTGCTGATCGGGAGATTCTGGGTTCATATCATGGAATTTTTTAATTTAAATTTTCTAGTAGTGGCTCGGAGTCTGGAAATGTGCCGGGTGTATGGCTCACCACCTTTTTCATTATGGGATCTAAACATAACTGGTGAAACGTGGGAGTGTATTACATTCATCTGCCTACGTCATCGGAAGTTACAGAGGTGATGTTGCGGTATCTATAACATTTTCAAAACAACGTTATTACCTTACTCTCTCTCTAATCTATCGATATACTATCGATTAGGCGGCAAGCTTCGCAACCATATTGAAACAGATATACTAGAGTTAAATTGTACATAGAAATACATTCAATGCATTGTCAAACATGATCTTAATAAAGGTTATCTCGCCTCTACTAGATCTCTATACATTATTCAACCTGACACCCTCATAGCCGATTTAATTAAATTTTAATGATGACAATGCGCTCGTCCAATAAGGAATACTCCATTGTGTTCTGCGTAACATTGACACTAATTTACACGTGACGTGAGGAACCGACAGAAGAATATAAGACAAGCGAATCAAAACTCACTCACAACACAAAAGCTCTGCGGCGACGTGTACAGCGCAGAAGGCGAGTCGCGCTCACGGACTTCATTTCCTTTCACTGATGGATGGTGCGTATCTTCAACTGGATTTATAATGCACGCTGTGACGTGACATTGTGGGAGCGCGGCCCCACAGTCGTGTGTGGGGAAGATTGATGTCGTGTCCTATATGATTTTTATCTAACAGAGAAATTATTCTAGAAAGAAAAACAAAAGTTTTTCTTTTCTTTTCTTTTCATTAACCGTCATACTATTTATTGTTAATTTGTCCGTGATTGATATTAATTCATACATTTTATATGTAATATTTATTTTTGCTTCAATTCGCTTAAACTCTATACATATACGGTGACTTTTAATTAATATTACTGAACTATATTATAGCCAGAGTGGTTAATTCTTGTGAAAAATGCATTACTATAATAACTTTCATAACTAATTAAGCGCATCTTGAAACACGAGGTACTCCAGTTTAATATTCGTGATACCTTTGACTCTATTATTGGGTAACCCTTCATTCTTATAGAACTACATCCAATCTTCACATTTACATGTCTGAACATATGCTAGAGACCACTCAACGTTAAATTATCATTTGCCAATAAAATAAAAATAAAAATAATAAAACTATGTATATATTATATTAATATTCTATATTAATACCTGACTACATTTTGTACCGGCTTAACTCACGCATGTGTTTTCGTCGTCCTTCTTGAGTTCCCACCGATTGCCGGGCGGTCGCGGGAAAGTCTACCTCAGTTAATTAAATCATGTATGCAATATACAATACCAAAAAAAATGTATTATACGTTGCTAATATAATTTTTTAATTAGACATTTTTATATTTATTGATGTGCTTTCTAAACAAAGAACTGTAACAGGTTGCGTTGTACTGACACAGTCACTTCCAGAACTGGTCACGATCCCGAAGCATTGCGACTTCGAATGTAACGCCGACTGGCGTTCGTGGGACTTCATTTCCTTTGGCTGATGGATAGCGCATGTCTCCGATGAGATTTATATTGCCCATCGCATTCTCACCGCCGTGTGTGGCGACGAGATTGATAATAATGTGTCCCACCTCACTCTTCCAAGCGCTAAAGTGGAAAATTATCAAATCATCCAACAACTCTGAATACACTCTCTTACAACCTTCTGGTGAGTAGTTTCATAATATACCGTGTATGCTCAAAAATTTTGTTTTCACTAACACCGTTGTTTACTTATCCATATCACTCGACCTCTATATTGATATGTACCAGAAAGTGTACCAAAAGTGAAAGAAAGATAAACAATTCGCCAAAACGCTCGTGCTCTTGCATCCCGAAAGCTCATTCCGTTCATGACCTGGTGAGTCTGGGGAGAATTTTCTTAAAAGGCTACCCATAAGAAGGTTTGGGGCACGCGATCGTTACTTATGCATTAACCTGGCTTGCCGTAATCGGTCCCAAAGGGCCGGTACCCGTCTTGCCGCATGATTTTATTCAACCACTACCTTGGAAAACGAATTTTGACAGCGAATCTGTTACGGACTTTGTATCGTGACTGCTTCGGGTCTTCGCAGATCTTAAACTAATAAAGATACTGTTTCCGAAAATAGATATGTACATAACATAATTTCACAAATATAGAAGAACTTCTAGTTATTATATATATCACAGTCCCCAAAAAAATATCAGAACACCTCATTAATTATAAGTAATCACGTTTTATTTGTTTCATTCAGTTTTTGTACAATTTATTAATCCACTCAGTAAGTTAAGAAAATTCCACGATTTAAACATGAAACATATCTAACTGGTCGAATTCATAATATAACTTTCTTTTCTTGGAAACGTGTCTTCAGTGGTGTCTTGCAAATATAATCTTACTCCGCACCAACTTTGTTACTGAATAAATAACTAAGTACTAAATGTAACTTAATACAACTAACATTGTCTTTTATCTACTCCTGTATTCCATATTCTACAATATATTCTAGCAATGATAGCTTATTGGTTTGAAATTCGTGCTCTCGGACGCCCATTTATGAAATGTATGTTTTAAGGTTAAATATCACTTGCTGTAACCATGAAGAGAAATATCGTGAGGAAATCTGCACATATTAGAATTGGTTAAGGAAAAGGTTTTCTACAAGCGTGTGAAGTCTGCCAACCCTCGCTTGGCCGCGTGGTGTACGGCCTTAACCTTCTCATTGCGAGCGGAGAGCCGTATTCCATCAGTAGACTAGTATAAGGGTCGGATAAAATCAATTTTGAGAGGTCGACCGTAGGAGTGCACTTCACTCCTTTACCTACCTCTTCAGAAATTGCGGAGCTGATGTTGTTACATGATATGTCAAATATGCTACGTTTTAAGAAAACTAATTGACGTAACGTAATTATTTTGGTTTTAATAGAAAATATATAACCTGTATCAAACTATATCTGTGAGTATACGGTCAGGCCAGTCATAAGGTAGGTGTGTAAAATATACGTGCGTTTGAAATATTTATATTTATTTTTTTCAAAGAAACGTGCCTAACTCGGCCACTGTTAACCTTATCTACGTCTATCTGAAGCATGTTTCTCTCGGCTTTTAAACAAATCCATAATCATCCACGTTCTTTGAAGGATGCTATAAATAAAGAAAATAAAAATACACTTTGGACGGCCACCTAAATGTTTTCTTTTGGTGAAACAAATTGGAAAGCTTCTGTTTTTATATAGGACTCGGCACGGCAGCTTAGCGGTTAGGGGAGAAATTGCCGATTTAATGAATTCTGCACTAAAATAGGGCGGAGTTGCTCGAAGAGTTTAGTATCGGTTTTTTGGTTAGTGTTACTAGACTTCGGACTTATGGATGGATGGAATTCAATTAGCCACAATAAAGTTCTGCTAAAAATAAAATTATACGCAGTTCAATAATGTTCTGTTAGCTTATTTAAGTTGTTATAATAATTAGTAGGTATATTTATGACTGAAGAGTACGGAAGAAGCGGGGTACAAAATTTTACGTAGCAGAATACCAGCAATAAATTGTAATAATTGCCTTAATAATGTATCATTTATAAAATGTTTATTTGCATAGTTTGTATATCTTGTTTATTTTATATCTTAGACCTAATCCGATCACTTATTATGTATCACAAACTTTTCCTACAATCGAAACTGAATCCAACGATGTAAGGATAGAGGCAAAATAAGCTTAGATTTTCTGTAGCTAAGAGATATCTAAAAGCAAGGATTCTATGCTTTAGCAACTTCAGCTATTAAGCCTAATAGCAGCAGTATTACGTTTGCATCGCCACTAAGTAAAGTTTCCACGCTATTCCGTGACAAACGGACAGCACTCGCGCCCAGGGGAAACATTCCAGCCATTTAGTTCCATTGCATTTCATCCTCCACGCCCACATTACCGTGATCACTCCTTACTGCTCAGGGTTGCTCCGACCTAGATTCTTAGTTTCGGGCTTGGATTCATATCTACTTTTTAATATTATTTAGTACTATGGCTTCTCTCATTATACCTTGAAATGTAAACATGGTTTCGGAATGTTATGTACATCTTATAATTCTTTTGTGTGCCGTAGAAAATAAACAAAATAAAATAAACTATTTATTTTAATTCCACATTATGTATTAGTACATAATGTATTTTATATTAATAATTCTGATTGATACCTGATAACCGAGTTGTGTACCGTATTCTACGATAATGGATTCAACATTTCTTGTTTTTTAATACTCTAATACAAACATTCAAGATTTTACAGGGACAACATCAAAAAAATAAGACGTATATTTTTAAAGAAAAATTAATAAGTGTTCCAAACACAATAACCAATAAAATAATTAATGAATAGACCGCGAACACAGTGTGACCTTAGCCTATTTCGTGTTAATTAGTTTTTTTAAAAAAGGTCTTTTTCAATTTCTTTTCATAACTTCAAACGCCTAATTCACATGACATTACCTCAAAGAGCTTAAAAAGAAATTAAGCGCTGGCTGTAAGCGCAAAAGCGTCCTTATTCCGTAAACGTAAATCAAAAGAGGCAATCGTGAGCACGCGGCGGGTTGAATAGTCGGTTCGCATTTTAATTAATTAAGAGTGAAAGAGAGGGGGCGACAGATAGAACGCGACAGAGTGAGTTTACGCACGGAGACACCTTGCGACTGTACATTCGTTCTGCGCAGCTTAGCAGAAGCCTTACACCATTAGGAAAATTAATGTTTTGAATTACTCGCGGGCAACCGAGGTGCGACAGCGCGAGTATAGAATAAAGATGTTGCCTCCGGTTGCTTACAATGGTTTGTTGTGGATCGCTTCATAACAGGGTAATTTTAACAGTGTATTATTTTGTTTTATATCACTTTTGAATTGGTAACTTGATTTTCTTGTAAATTATGCAACTACATTTTTACCTAATTGTTACAAAATTATATAAACATGCATCTGACTTGACTTAATTGACTTAATGTCCTGTGGCCCCGAGGTGGGGCAGAAGGCTTCCACAGTGCTCCGCCATCGCATCTGGCAGATTATGATTTTATAGGTTCTCTAAAACATGATAATAAGCAATTATTATATTATAGTCTCGGAGCTTTACGCGGAACATCTATTTTACCTCTCAATACTGAACACTGTTGCACAAATATTGATAAGTAGGTATAATTTGAACGTTTCATAATATCCATTCGTCCATTGTTATCAATTTAAAACGTAACACCTGTATGTTCCCAATGGGGCAAGCAGAGGAATATAACACACTCCCACGTTTCACCAGTTCCATTTAAATCCCATTATGAAATAAGGAGTTAGCCTGTTGCGATAAACCGGGCAAAAATAGACTTTGAGTTACTACTTAGAATTACAAGTTAGAAAACCCAATAGCAGCCGAGACGTAGGTCAATTTACGATCACTCGATCTACAGGGCTGTATAATTTATGAACTTTATATTATTTTATATTTGTAATGGTTTATATGTTGTGGCTCTATGGTCATTGATCTATACTCATTTTTGTATTCAAATAGAATTGTCAGATACCGCAGTATAAAAATCGAACAACACACAATAAAATGTTTTCAATTTTAACTGCCGGCAGCATGCCGTACACATGGTATTGCAACGTCCACGTGACGATATTACACGATAACCATTCCAACCATAAAATAAATAAAAACGTAGAGGCAAAAACACCAATAGTAACTACCTATATGTTATTCAATAGGGAATGCCGATTAATACTTCCGTGAGTTTTGGGTTCGATAGTCAAAATATTATTCAAAATACCATTTCTTTAACAATACGCATAAGTAATTTACACAGAAAATATAAGTGTACTAAAGTTATAGTTATAACTTACTACAAAGTTTTTTTTCTTGATTACAACTTTGACTTAATTATCAGAACATAGTTAATATTAATGTCTAAGTAACCTACATAATGTTAGTGAATCTTATAATGTATCTATGTATAATATACATGTGTATTATAGATAATCGTTAAAAACTTTGCAATATTATTACTATAACATAACGCTACGACCCTAACAAGATAAATAGAGAGCAGCAAATATCAAAGGCCCTCAGTTATCGGTACAACGCTGACGTTCTTATTTTATTACGGTTAAAATAGGATAACATCACACATGAACGTAGTACACTTCAACGTTTCACTGAATTTCTATTACTACTCGTAGATATTAGGCATTTTATTAATGTTATATGCTTTATTGTGTTTTATAATTATCAAATAATAACGTATACATTTCAAACGACTTATAACAAAAAATAAAAAGCGTGAAAAATATTACAACGTTGCACAATCATTCTTTCGCGGAATTTGCAAGTGAGCTCAGTTTGTTAGAAAAAGCGCTAGGAATTGCAGCCGCGTCTTGCCTCTCGACGCGTTTGTCAAGACCCGGGGCCTCTTACGGGGCCAGGATCTACTGACACTGGAAGTGTCTATTTCATTGTGCATTTCTATACATTCTTTGACGTTACACAAATAGCACTTAAGCGGTTATTCTTAAATCTGTTTTCACTATTGAGGACCTGCAGCACCGGTCATGTGTTCATTGCTCAAGTGGTTCCTAACTCTGACTGTTGAGTCGAAGTTGACGGTTCTATAACCATCGGGGAGAAATTATTGTGTAATAATCACGTGTCTTTAAATTACGTACCGGCATAACTCACATGCGGTTTGGACGAGACGTACCGACTAATTCCAAATCTATCCGAGGTTTGTCCTCATGAGCTTGCTCCGAATGCAGCAATCATATTTTAATGTTTATATTTCGATAGCAGTGATTTACTAGCTATTTGTGTCCATTATCTACAGTTATAAAACTGACTGTCGTCTATGTATTTTTCACTAGTTAATTCTAGTACAATTACATCCGAGTCCACAATCCGTCCGTAGCGAGGCGGCGCTCGAACGGACGCCCACGCCGTAATGGCGAAGGCAACACCGCGAGTGGAGCTGCGCTTTTGATACTGAATTTACATGAGAGCAATTATTTTCTTTGCGGAACCATTTCACCTTGTGTACCAACGTGTGGGATCGTGCAAGTGCAGCGCGCGAACGTTTAAGAAAACTTGCATTAGATTCGAACTCGTTGTTTACTGTTCAAAATACCCCATTGTTGTATTTGTCGTGCAGGTGTGCAGGTGATGACGGTACTATTTGAAATTGCGTATAGGGGGAGTCAGGAGTCTCCTGAAGCAGACGTGCGAGTGTAAAGAGAGCCATGAACTTTAAAGAATCTCGTCAGATCATTAAGAATAGAGGTTTGGTATTTTGAGGTATTTGGCAGTAGTTGCTCTCTGGTTACTATATAAGGGTCGCAGTTCGATAATATAATAATAAATCATTAGCATTATTGCTGCATGTCTTCTATAAATAAACCATATTCGCAGTGTTCTTAACAAAACTTACAATCGAGTTATTTGAAATCGAAATTCCTTCAAAATGTTTGTTAGAGGCTGTGAAACTTCTCTTCACACATTTAACATAGACTGTGTGAGGTATTATTTTGCCACTCCTCGCATGCTACTTAGATTTCATTTAGATCCATTTGAATATATCGGCGGAGGTAACTGTTTTATATTTATCATGAATTATCAGACACTCGTTCATCTTCAAATCATTAAAACGAGCCAGTGACTCTGAGACTGGATTTGTGCCGGGAAATATGCTCACCACCTTCATAGTGGAACATAAAAGTAACTGGTGAACCGTGGGAGTGTATTACACTCATCTTCCTACCACTCCAGGGATTATTGACGTGCTGTAACGTTTTGTTTTATAACAGCTAAGAAATGAAAAACTGAAAATGTTTCAATGAATTTATTGGTTATGTAACAAATAAAGTTTGACAGAATAAAATAGTTCAATGTAGATAGGTCGAATATATTTCACTCGAGTTTAATTGTAATAGAAAAAATCACTTGGCTTTTACACCATATGAGTAAAGCGCAAAGATTTGTAACGGCGGAAGCGTTTAGTTGAAAAAAATGCTCTCTTTATTCTGCTCTTATATTTTATTCAAACCGCCCTAAGCATTGGCGAAGGCTCTAACGAATTTTACGACGCCGTCGCGGAACGGCGACGTTATATCACGTTTTAAATGTTACAGGCCTTTGACCAAAGTCTAAGCTTATATACTTTATATGCCGTGTTGACGCCATTTAGTTTCCAAGTTGTGGATATTTAAATATACCTTTGAATGGTAACGATAGTTCCGGTGCGAATCAGACGTGCCTTTTCTTTTGCTTGCTTATTCTTAGACGCTTCTTTTGTTTCAATAATAATTCTTCCCTGCTTATAGAATTGATGTACGCACGTCCTTTAATTTCATATCTCTAATATAAGTTAATGTAATGTGTGTACAAATACACAATTGTCACATAATCAAACTAAATATTTATCAACAGCTTACATTACGAGTACAAGTTACATTTGCTTACAATTATCTGTTAAAGTCATCTTGTGGCAACAAAATGTTATTATACCTATATTGGTCAAAGGAATATCGCGGCCTGAAATCCTTGTCCTTGTAAATAACGTTACAAACCACTCAGTGTCTGAATAATAATGAGAGTAAAGGAGAATAGGTGCTCCACCTTTTAAAGGTGTAAAATTTTCGGTCAAATTGTGTGTTTTAGTTTTAAAAGCCTGTTTACGATACGTAATGAGGGTCGCTAAGATATCGATGTACACTTTGTTGTTTCCAAGCCCTTGGATGAAGCAAATATACCTATTGGTTATTATTATTATTTATTTATTATTTATTAAACTTCATTCTAATGTTTAGTGAAGTACATAATATTGTAAACGACACTAACACGTGTCGGCGCTTTGCAACGTCACATCACGCCTGTAATCCCCAAATAGTAGGGCAGAAAAGTATTGTATACCTACTGTCGCGTTACATCAGTTACATTTGCGTCCGACAAGGGAATAGCGGTGAGCGTATTGTCGTGCGTCGGGCACAAATCCAGACTCCTAGCTACTACTAAGAATTTCTATTTGAAAATTGAAGTTAGATAATCGACAACGAGGCAGTCCGCAGCTTACATATATATATATCTGTCCTAATTAACATATCATGTATCATAACGTAACGTAACATCACGCCTGTAATTCCCGAAGAGGTAGACAGAGGAATGTAGAATATTCCCACTTTTACCAGTTACGTTTACGTCCCACTATGGAATAGGTGGTGAGCCTATTGCCAGACATCGGGCACATATCCAGACTCCGAGCCGCTACTAGAAAATCTAAATTAGAAAATTTTAGTAGTGCCCGACCCGGGAATCGAACCCAGGAGCTCGCGATCGGCAGTTGCGCTTGCAACCAACACGACCAAGGAGGCAGTCTAAGTCGAGGCATTGCGACGTAATATTCAAAATTAAATGTTTTTGCTAACCAATCACGACATTTAATTAAAATCGTAACATGACGCCCGTAATCCGCGAAAAGGCAGGCAGAGGAGTGTCGTGCACTTTAATATGCAGTAAGCGCGATTTAAAAAATCTTAATATTGTTTTATGATCAATAATAAAATGTAACTGGTGGAACATGGGAGTGTATTACACTCCGCTGCCTACCTCTTCAATGATTACAGGACTTACAGGAGTGATGTTACGTTTAATAAATATTTTTTTCTTATAACTTTGCTGGTTTCATTTTATATACGTACGGTACCGTACAAAATATCCTTGGTCATTCAAATCGCACTTGAAATTGGTCTGAATACAGATAAATCAATAGTTGGACAAGGAGCTTCATATTTTAGAGTGAGACAACTATACACAAAAAGGTCTAGACTACCTACCCTAGGGGTGTCAACACCAAATTTTAAAAAACTAGGATTTGATTTTATATAAAAAAGCAATTACTTCAAAAACACGACGCAGCATTACAAAAACAATTGTTAATTAATATGTAGTAGATAAGGTAAACGTAATTTATTTATAGAAACGTATTTTATAGAAATCATAAAGTAACGTAAGGATTTGCAAAAGTGGCACGCGGGTTTTAAAACACATGATCTTAACATGGCGTTTTAAAAATCCAGGGCGCTGCTTGAAATCTATCCACGAAATCCTGGATAAAAAAAATAAGTCATGTCCTGGAAAAACAGGATGGTAGACTACACCCTAACTGCATTCCGAGTATGCACGAGTAATGGCGCATTGCAGTATCTGTTCGATGTCATATATTAAATATATGTAGGTTCGGTCTTTTACTCGTTTTGAAGTGTTACAAAATCTTCTAATTTATATAATTTGTCACTAATTATTTCATTGTACGTAACATCGCACCTGTAAACCCTGAAAAGGTGGGAGACGAATGTGCTACACTCCCACGTTTCAACAGTTAAGATTAAATATTACTGAACGTAACGGCCGACAAAACATGGAGAGGAAACTTGCACATACTTTGAAGTTCTCAATAGTGATCACTTAATATTAATGCTGCCGACTTCACCAACTTGCTAGTGGCCAGCGCGATATATTACATTGAGAAAGGGGATCCAAGAACAGCAGTGGAAAAAACAAAGGTTGATGCTGATTATGATGGTGAGATATAGACTGAGTCACGTATCATCAAATTAATTGTAAACCATTTAATACGGATTCGAAATTTTTTATTTATGAATGAGCACGTACGCACGCGTTTCATGTTTGTTTCCTTTACGAACACCATAAGTACAAATGCGGTTCTGAAAGATAAAAAGGGCGAAAACTGTCTGTTGAATGAAGTGTCAAAATGCCTCATATCTAAGTCAATGATGACGTTAAGATAGAAATCAGCGCGAGAGTGGTCCCAACGTAACGAAAACCCAATGCTATATTCATTATTATTTAAATCTAAAATTTAATACTTTCGAAGTGGTTGTTATAAACGCGCATAGAATAGGTAAAATCGATAGCCTCCCGACTCGTGGTGGTGAGTGATAAAGAAGGAAAACCAGTAGAGCGAGAGAGAGAAAAAAAGGAAATGCAGCAGTGCAGATCAATCTTTCTAGATTATTTACGTTATGTTTGTACCTAACCGGAGAACATCCAAACGTCTGTGGTTTTATTTATTCTGCTTATATATTAAATATCCAGTGAACATGAGTTATCTTTAGCTGTAACAACTTTGCTTTAAAATTTTCATTGTTCTGTAATGTCAGACCATTTTATAAGAAATTTCCTGAGCGCAACAGTTAGTAGAGACATAAACTGAGGTTGCTTGGCCTAGGTCGGCAAAAACACCCGGGAAATCAATTACATCTGAGTGTAGAAGGAAACTCGCAAGGGCTGAAATGTTGTCCAGTAACTTGCTTAACATGTATTAATTGTTTTACACAATCGATGGTGTAGCGGCACCACCATTTCGTCCGAAGCCTGATCAAACTTTACGTTCCTAAAATTCAATTATCCTTCATTATTACTATGTTAACATATATATTTATAACATTGATTTAGTTCGACATACTAGTATTCCAATGCAAGGGTCATTCGTTTTACACCTAACATATATGCGTACGTAGATTGTCATTTCAATGGCGGGAACGGATTTCTTCAAGAATGATTCCTCTCACCCTAATGTAATCCAGGTTTTTTAAGCTCACATGAAAGGAGCCGTTACTTGTGCGGTAAGCGATAAGGCCGCCTGCTTTGTTTTGTAAAACTATTTTTTTTCATATCTTTAGTTGGCCGTCAATTATTATACGTATTGTCTGTAAATTATGCTCTTGAATTACTACGCAGTTTCAACTCGATTTTATGAAAATAATGGTTCGCAACGGAGCCACAATATAATTGTATACATATTTTACTATATTATAAATGATAATAAAATCAACGGGTCTTTATACAATTTTGTTACTTGAATCTAGGCATAATAAATCGTCTATATCAAAAATATTGCAGGATAGAATGTTATGAAGCTGTATACAGTATTAAATTTGACGGCCATCGACGACTCAGCCAGAGTTAACGGAAGGTTCGCCGTGCAGACAAAATCGATGAAATCCAGGCACAGCGGAGTTCGCTACGTCCTAGAGTGGGATGGAAATGCAAGGGGAATACTTTAGCCTAGGGACCAGTGGAAGGCAGTGTTACTTCCTTTCATAGTGAATATTATAATTACTGTCGTCCTTTGTACGGCATAACACTGACTTCTCTTATAATGTGATAGCATCTTCTTTGAAAGTTGTGACTGTCTATCACATTTTTAAAGTTCCGTGTCTCTTTGTATCCTTTTATTAAAAATTTAATGCAAAGTAAGTACGGTCGTATTACGAAAATAACACAGTAGCCTATCCTTTCATTATTCTTTTCTAGCGAATCAATAAACAAAAGTACCATCAATTGTGTACTCATAGTGCAAAACGTACATACGAATCGTGTATACATCGTCGCATAATATAAAAAACAAATTATTCAAAATCCATTGCAATTCAATCAAACGTCTAAGTCACGCGTCCTGCACAGCGCTTTTAACCTATTCGCGCTACGTTAAGACGTGTGATCTTAAATTCTCATCAACACCAGACTATCTAAGTCCACCGCTGGACATAGCTAGTTTGGGACTGTACAGCGCGACATCTGCCATCACCTATTCTGCTACCCGTCGGCGGTAGCAGCGTTCTTAAATACGAAAAGAAATTATTAAGTTCTAAAAAGCGCAGTTCATTACTATTATAACATAAATCATATTAATGCTAGAAAATACTATAAATTTAAAACAAATTCTAGACGCCGTGCTCTGGGATTCCAAACTTGCAGCGTGGCGTGGACATTATGAGCAAAAACCTCTTTACGTAGGCGCATGTCCAGTTGTGAACCTAAACAGGCTGACAATAATTACGATGTAAATTATTGTCCATACTATTTATCGGCTGTAAGGAAGCTCTTAATTCGGTAAGTCCATGTTTTGTGGAACAGTGGTCAAAGGTACACTTGTCGTAGGTCGGTACAGGGACAAGGAATACCGATAGGTTCCGGGTGCCGTGGACGCGGTGTAATGTAACCCTTAAGTTACAAATGGATGGTTACTTGAGTTCGAACGGTTACCCGTGCGTGGGTGTGTCAGTTACCGGGACGTACCCCTGTGTCTAATGTATTTCGTTATGCCTCTTCTTATACATTTTGTATAATAAAGAAGCATATATTTTTGTACCATTGTCACCGAACTATAAGACTAAGTATCACAGGCGGGACGTTACTTATTAGGGATTTGAAAACAAGCTTTATTATGTAGTTGTTTCAGATGCTATAGATAAAAATCTGTTCATTGTGTCTTCTGATCCACGTCGTACACTTATTGAGGTTTCAGGGGTTGTCTGAGGTTAACAATATCCCTTTAAAAATGTGACTTCCGGTTTAAAAAAAAAATTATTTATTTAACTTTTCCAGCACCTTAACCTAAGGGTCAAAAGGGCTTACTTAATGTCTAATGGCATTCTCTACAACTCAACACTGGGCGATAGGTAGAACATGTCGTAGGTGCGTAGTTCAGTCTAATAATATATTATGTGTTATATATCAACACAGATATATATACATTGACAAATATACATTGACAAATATACATAGAGAAATATACATAGAGAAATATACACAGAGAAATATACATAGAGAAATATACACAGAGAAATATACATAGAGAAATATACATAGACATATACATTGTATACAACTTTACTGAACAAATATTCATTTATATTTTGAATATACAAATTGTAGTGCGCGGCAGATGCCGGCTCGGGGCCGATGTGGCACAAAATCAATATCGGTCAGGAAGAGAACATCGGAAGGGTGGGCACCCCCGGACAGAGCGAGACAGCTGCAGACATTGTATCATGCTTCACTTGCCGCTCCCTAGATCTATTCGTACTGGAAATGCTTATAAAATTAGGAAATATTACTTCTGGCCACCTCTTTGGGGATTACAGGCGTGAATTACGTTTATTATTATTTATTATATAGTCGCATGAGACGGGAATTATCTAGGCGTATTATTAAAGCGGTCGCGACTATAAGTACCTAATAAGCTCAAAAGAAAAACCATTTATGTGAAAAGTTAAATTATTTTTCTTTCACCATTTGTTTCAAGATATACATAATATATGTATACCGATACATAATTCAAGTCTTTTGGCAATAGTCGCCATATCTCGGCAACATAATATATTTGCTCAATAAAGGCCACGCAAAGCTGACATACCAATGTACATTGAGTCACAGTGAACATACAAAAACAAGGGATGTTCATGAAAAAATATCTAATAAATGAAGCAAGGTACAATCGCTTGACATAGGTCGCTGCAGCTGACTGCGAGCGGTACGAATCGATAATATCCGGGGGAGCGCTAGTGGCGGGGGTTGTGAATTACTACCCCTTCCTTACAGGAAACAATGGCTTAAAATATGGAACAGGTGGTGAGTCCTATTGCCATACATCGGACACATCCAAAATTCAATAGTATTATGTCATATTATGTAACAATCCAGTATGATGTCCAAAATATCCTTTAGGTGCAACAAAGTCAGTGGTAATTAAAGACAAATTTATATGTTATTCATTGTAGGGTTTAAATACACGGCTAAAATGTTTAACAAAAAATATGTAATAACATATGACTGCTTCGTTGGTCGTGTTGGTTGCAAGGTGGAGGTCCTGGGTTCGATTCCCGGGACGGGCACTACTAAAATTTTCTAATTTAGATTTTCTAGTAATGGC